>WEIU01015882.1:123686-173930 GCA_013389925.1 Aegithalos caudatus
GGTGCCGCCGTCGTTGGCGATGCCCGGAGCGGTGCCGGGGCGCGGGCGGGTGTGCGGCCGGGCAGGGAGAGGCGTCCCTGGGCTCCTTCCACATCCCTGAGCGGCTCTCGGTTCATCACGTCACTGATGGAAAACAGGCCTCCGTAGGCGCCTGAGAGCAGGGCCCTCAGAGCCTATGCCTGGCTTAAATTGGCTTTAAGATTCCGCTTTGACGGAAATCAGCGCTTAGAATCAGTGTAATTAAAAACGGGATGGAGGGGGGTGCGAGTGCGTGCCTCCCCGAGAGGAGTGGGGGGAGCGTGAGTGAGTGTGCAGCGGGAGAGGAGGAGTACAAATCTGCTGCTGCTTGGTGTGGGGGGAAGGGGTACGTGTGGGGGCACCCCTCGCTGCTCGCTCTTCCTTTTTGTCCGAGAATTGCATACGATAGTTTAATATTAATCAGAGTTAGAGATCTAAGTGTATGATGTGGCAGGAATTGCCTGGGGAAGGGCTAAGGTCGCTGTGGCTGGTGTGATGAAACAGCTCTATTTTGTCCACCTGTGTGTCTCTGTAGATCACTTGAGGCTATTTTAAAAGCAATGGAGGAATGACAGTAAAGCCTTCTCTCTAAAGATATAAATAGATTTGGAGGGTTTTTTTTAATGCAAATTATGTTGTTCTAACTGGGCTTGCATTGGGATTATTTAACCACACTGGCTTGGAAAACTTCATATTGATGACTTCTAATACAAAAAACCTGGCAAATAATTATACTGGTAAAATGAGACCATTTAAATACAGTGTCTTCAAAATCAGGTGATTTGGGCTTCCGGACATGTGAACAGCGGCTTTATATGTAAAATTCAAGGTTGATAATCTTCCTTAGAGCAGAAGTTGTTTGAATGGGGTGGTTTTTCTTTATCAAAACAGAGTTGTGGGTCCTTAGGGTGCTTTCGACTTCACTCTGGTGTGTGTAGAAGATGGCTTATAAAATGTGTAGTGTTGCAGTTCAAGGTTACACAAATGCTCTTGTGCTTTATCTGGTTTGCCTTGCTGTTTAGTGAGCATTTTCCAGTGTCCTGGTGTTCTGTGCAAGCTATGTGTGTAACATAATTCCACTTGGTGTCATAGCAGTTAAGACTTGCTGTTGTATCTACCCAATACAATTCAGGTTGACTTTTTAAAGACATTGTTTTCATTGATTTAGCTAGAAGCAGTATGACTTGATTCATCAGTGTGTCACGTCTTGTAGTTGGTTAGCTTTGTCCGCTCTTGTTTTCAGTGGAATTAGCTAGAAGTAAATACAAGAGAAACATTCAGGCTCTTAGTTTTGTAACCTGTGTTCAGGGATGTTTTATTAAGGTTGTAGGATATAACAAATTAGGTTTTATTTCCCCACAAGGCAGTGTGGGAACAGAGCTGAAGCTACCTTACTCCAGATGGGACAACAAACCTCTCATGCTCTAGTTATGTGCAGAATACACAAAGGTGTAACTTACTGGTGATACAAATAAAATGTTAACACTTTGACTCTTTAAACAGTGATGTATCTCAAATGCTTTGTCTCTGTCCAGACAGATGTTTGGGAGCTGTAATTACTTGTGTATCTTTCTTGTCTTCATAATGAAAAAAGTAGCAGCATCTTCTAAACAGCTGCAGAAGAGCTGGTATTCTCACAAGCAGGTGATGTATGAGGCTTCCAAATAGCTGTGAATGGCATTTGTGTCTTTTCCTTCAGTGGAGCTCTGAGTGCTGCCAGCTGACCATGGGCTAGTGTACACAGACTAAGATTCACAAAAATACTTCCTGGAGCATTCACAAAAGTACTCTCTGGAAACTCTGGGCTCTGCAGGTACTGCTGTTGGCTGAAGCTCCCTCTTTGCCTCTTCAGTGGGGAGCTAGATGTTGTCAAGAAGAAAAAGTAGCAGCTGTTAAGGTGAACAGCATCTTTTGACTGAGCAAAGAAACCAAGTGTTTCTTTTCTGAGAAGGGAGGGAAGCTAGACACCATGTGCAGCTCTTGGCCTCTATTTCTAGCCTTAAAATTGGACTCAGTATCTGGTAGTTGCAGTGACATGCAAAGTTCTTCTGGCATTCTTAATTTCAAACCAAATCTTGACTCTTTGAACTTTGTTTGACTCTTGTATCTATTTTTAATACTGCCACAAAGGCCTGGCACTTCTAGTTTGCCAATAGCCTTTCCAGATTTTGAGTAATGGTGAAACATGGGGGGTGTGTGTGTGGGAGTATTCTGACAGATTCTGCACAGATAAGGATTCTACATTATAGATCTGGCTGAAAAATGGAGTTGCAGTTGAGTGCTGACTGTGCTCAGGTGGATGCACAACATGTGATTTCAAATAATTCAAGTAACCTAAACTTAGGTTTAAGTAAGGGAGTACTTATGTACATTTTCACTGCCTACCTTTGGAAATGCTTGATCTCTTTACATCGAGATTTATTTTTTGGATATTTGTATCTACAATGTCTGCAGCACTAAATAATGCAGGTTGGATATATTACTGATTTGGGAGTGATGCCTGTCCTGCCTGTCTTTATACCAGTCTGTTACAGGCTTCACAAAAGTCTCACTTGATAGCAGTTTTCAGTGTTTACAACTGTAGCTGATTGTGAACAAGCAGCTAGCACTACCAGCCTGTCTTTAATACTTAAAAGCTTGGTTGTCACTTCTGTCTTGTTTAGACATATTTTTGGCATGTGGTTTATCTATTAAACTCCTTGATTTTTGTCTTAAATCCTTCTATGTTAGATGTAATTTTTAAAGCAGACTATTTTAAATTACACTGATTTCTCAAAAGGCTGTGATGTTTTTCATTAAAAACAGTTGGCATGCCACTTGTAGCAGCAATTGTAAAATATTTCAAGGCTGAGAGAGGCTTTTTAGCACTTGGACTTTGCTCTAGTCTCTCTGTGAAGCTGTCATATTGAGTGTCTTCTTTCAAAATGAAATGTTCTTTATTCATAAAAAGATCAAGTGAATTTTCAAAATATGATAATGCAAGAAAAAGAATTATCCTTCAGTTCCTTATAGCTCTCCAGAATTTTGTTTCAGGGCAGCTTCTTATTGTAGGTTCTGCATTTTGCATATAGCGGTCCTAGTACAGATGGCAAATAAAAATATTTTTTAGAAAATAACCCTTTTAGGTGTCTGTCAATTTGCCAGTGGATGTACGGACTTTTCTTTTTTTGCTCATTTGGATTGTTTTGTAACATATATGAATTACTACAGTAAGTAGGTTTTTAGCTTATCTTTCATAGGCACTAGGGAAGAGACAAGAAAATTACAGGTTGAAAGCCAGACTGCAGTACTTGATTAGGATAGCCCAGTTAATTAGTGCAGGGTTGGTGTGACTGAGAAAATAGTTAGGTGTGGCTATGCTGCACAAAAGACTGGTGGAGTGAAGCTGAAAGCTCTAAACCCTGTGGTTTGGTGAAGTGCTAGCCAAACAGGAGTTCAGGTCAGGAGGAGTCCTTGTCACTGCGTGGATTATGTGCCTCATGAACTAAAACCTAACAAGATCTGCATGTGTTATAAGCATATGGACTCCTGCAAGAAATATTTATTCCTAAATAGTATGTTAAGTCTTTTGTTGTGTATGTACTGCAGAGCTGCTAAAGCATTTTGGCTTAGGCAAGATGGTGCTTCATAAACTCTCCAGCTGTCTTAGCTGACAGATACATCATCAGGAGTCTGTTTTCATTTTTTTGAGTACAGCTTTATGCTTATCTCACAATGAAATACTTTTAAGTCATTTGTCACTCAACCTATTCTGCTGCAGCAGCAGTGCTATCTACTATTTACCCTGAAAACCAGGAAAGCTTGCTTTTCTCCTTTCATTTGCAGGCTGTAATGTAGAAATAGTTTCTATTACAGTATCCAGTGTATTACTGCTAACTCGCTGCTCCACAGTAAAATTAGGAAGCCAGTTCCTCTTGGGTTGATGGAATGTGTCCACACAGAGGCAAAAGCTGCTTTTGTCACAGGTCTGGAGGACAAGACAGTTCTTAATTTCCCTAGCTAGGCAACTGTCTTACCTTTTCAGTTTTGCCCAGAAGTTGGAAAGAGGGAGGAAGGATAGCTCAATTTGTTCTCCAAATGTTTCTTTGTATGTTTCCTTCAAAGTTACTGTTTCTTTTTCCTCAAGCCGTATTTTTTCCTCAAATAAAATCCAGCAAATAAAATAAACAAAGGTCTATCCCTTCTCATAGTACTTAATGCATTAAATTTTCATTGTACTTGACAAGGGATAGTGCCCCAAAGCTGAACCTCCCAGAAAGTATCTTTGCTTCACTGCACTGGGACTGGTGTACCAGGTTACAGATCAACAAGTGGAGATTGAAAAAAGATAGGATTCATTAGATTCCTCCTGTGATGATCACTTGTGTGAATGGATGGGAGGTTAGGAAGGGCATTGCAGGTGTAGGTGGGGGGCACGTGCATGGGTTTGTATAGAGTTATTTGTTCTGTGTAAGAACAGCCACCCAGTGAAATAAACTTCACATAGAGCGAGTTGAGCACATACAGCATGGTTTAGTTACCTGGAAGTAACTAAATTATTATCTGTCAGTAATAAGCTTTCACTGTGTAGGCTAAAGCTACTGCATTGCTCCTCTGAGGTGTGGGTTCTTGTTTGCATTGCTGAAGTGTAGTGCTGAAGTAGGACTTGAAGTACTTCTCTAGACAGTCAGAGGCTTTTTTACATGCATTCTTAGATTACTTACCTTTTTGAAGAAATTGGAAAGCAAGGCGTCTTGGTTTGTTCTGCTGCTTTTGCAAGGCTGTGGCAGCACATCTAATATGGTCTGTTTCTGGCCTGAAAAACAGCCCTAAGAACGTGCTGCTTAGAGCTATAATAAGCACTAAGTCTTGCATCACTGGCTACTATTTGCAGGAGAGTGATTTAAGGAAAACACAATTAGCATGAGATTAGTCTGAGGAGGATCTCTAAAACAAAACTGTTGTTCTTCCCATGGCTTCTGTGTCTTGGCTTGCCTCCTGGTCATTGCAAAGAACTCTGAGGGACTTGAAATTTTTTTTGTTGCTTTGTTTGTTGGTTTGTTTGGTTTTTTACATTTGTTTAATTTGTGCATGTTTGACTTAAGGGAGAGTAATGGAGGAGAGATAGTAAAGAGCTAGAATCTTTCATGTGACATCCAACCTCTCCATTAGATATCCTGGACTACTTAATTTGAAATCCTTTGGATAAAGACTTCCCATCAGGACTGATAAGAGGAAATTAAGGGACTATTGCAGAGACTATTACATATCTGCATTAATTAATGAGCTCAAAACGTTTTTAAGGTCCCTGAAACAGTAGTTTTAGAAATGATAGCTAAACTAGGATAGCCTTCAAACTGTTCTTCTATTTGAACATGAACTAAGGTAGAAGAGATTCCACAGTGACTTGTAGTAAATTAGTGCAAATACTGCTTTATCTTGTTGAAGGGAGTGTAAGGGTGTGTAGCTCTACAGTGTGAAAGGGCTGGTCAAGGAAATGATTACTTGGATGCTGCTCAGTTAAGGAAGGAGGAAGAGCTGCTTTATGTACAAGCCTAACCCTGCACTTACTGTTTGCATATCTTCTTGGCCTAAAGCTTCTCTTTTGATGGGAGTCAATGTCGTTTTGCCACCTGAAGTGCCAGATGGATGTTCTGTATGTCACAAAGGCCCTTGGATATGTATGAACTTCCAGTATGCCTTCAGTTATTTTGAGGAAATGTCTGGTGTTAAGCTGGATGCTATTACTTGGTTACTTCTCAAAATTTCTCTTAACTTATGGTGCTTAGTTAGAAAAAAATAGCCATGGTAAGCATCTAAAATCATTAAACTTGTATTAAATTGTTGCAGTTTATTACATCTGGATTGGAAAGCTGCTTTTGTGCTCTTATTTCTCCTCTCTTGTGAGGACAAGGAGTTAATGGATTAGTGGATTACAGTAAAGCCTGTGGCTCCCTGCTGTTTCCTGAGAAGTGTTGTTACAGGGGCAAAACTCTAGTGGCACAGTGGAGGAAGAAGTCAGTTCTGTGCATAGTAGTTCACTTACTGTGCAGAATATTAGAAATGTACTCTACAAAGTTCTAAAATATCAGTAGGTCGCTGCTCTCTGTCTTGAGATATCTAATCAGAGCAGGATGTCCTGAGACACAACACTTCTGAGCTTCCTTTGTGCCATTCATGATCTTCAGCCTGACAGACAGGCACATCTTTCTTTTGATCAAACACATCTCGAGGAAGACAGTATGCACTCCTGCTTTTGTTCATAACAGGATGTTATTAGCACAGTAAACAGAAAGCTTCTTGTTCTGCAGCCTTGAACGGGTTGATTTGTGAACAAAAGTGAAACCATACTAACCTTTTGTGAAGGTGTTCAGTATTTTATTGTAGTCTCTTTGGATTAGTTGGGAAGTGAGTTTGTAATCAATAGCACCAACAAGCTCCTTCAAATGTACTCAGGTGGAGCTGGAGCTTGTACCTCTATTGTAGCACCCTAGATAGTTTAACCAAGTGAAGGAATTTACGTAGACAGACTGACAGTGTGAGGATGGGCAAACAGACCACTCTGATGTATTGCTATGCAACCTGTCTGCCTTTCTTTTGCCCTCTTCCCTGCTGTGCTAAAGAGCCAGCTGAGAGATTAGGGTGAGCTGGAGGATGGATTTGGTGTTTTAGTTCATGAAGATCATGATCTGCATAGCAAATGGCTAATCTATCCTCTAGAGCTGTAACATGAGTATCTGTCCTGCTGGCAGGTAAAAGTAGTGGCTTAATTTACTGTTATGAGTAAGTATTATAAGAGCTCTTTCACAAAGGCAACAATGGAGGCACTGATTACCTTTACATGCATATTTTCCTCTATCTCTACCATTTTTACAGTAGAGACACTACTATTTGTTTTGATTTTCCCTATCTTTCAACCAGTTTCTTTTTCTGTTCCCTGGCAGCAGGGTTCAAGAACATAGTGTAGTCTTTGCATCATGCTTGCAGACTGTTTTAACAATAGAAAATGCAAATGGATTATTTGATTGCTTTATGCCAACTAAAGTGTGTTAGGCAGTGAATTGGGTGAACTTGCTCTATACCTGGTCATGTCTTCTGCTGGCACTACAACTTGTGGTGAAGCTGGCATGGCAGCCTTTGGATAAACCCATCTTGCTTTTGGCTCCCAAACTGACCTGCAGCAATAGGAGGTGGCAGCAGGAATGAGTACACCAGGGTGAGAGCAGTGTTTAGGAACTGTCTGTAGCTGCCTCTTGAGAAGCATAGCCTTGAATCAGTCTGACTCTAAATCTATCAATGTTTTGCTGAAGGGAAGCTGAGTAGCAGTTTGGCTGTGCTGTCTCTCCCACTGAAAGTGGCCAATCAGCTTGGATGCTCCTAAGGTGGAAGCTAAGGAAAACATAACCAGAAACATTCTTACGTTTGGAAAGCAGTGGCTCTCAGGGAAGATGTCTAACATCACCTTTAAAGTTGAGAATTTATCTTTTGTGTAAGTACTGTGTTCTTCCCAAGTAAATGTTCCTAGCCATTAAGGAATTCAGAGAAGTTCTGCAGTTAACCTTGGTAGTATTTGTATTCTCTCTCCTAAACAGAAAAGTAGATTTGTCCACTCTCTTCAAGGCCTGTTTGATAATTGGATATGAACAGAGTTCATGTTACATTAGACCTATGATAGTACCACAAAAAGTCACTTACACTATTACTGGCCTTCAAGAAGCATGACAGAATTGTGGCATGCTTTTTTTCTTGTGCTAACAGAGCCTCCTACCCTCTGCTTTATAGTTCATGCCAGCAGTGGTTCATCTGTAATCATAAATTGTCAGATGGCCATAGGGCAGGTAAGGCTAAGAGGTCTAACACAGTGTAGCAGTAAATTACAGTACAGTAAATATGTACCTGTACATAAATTCAAAACAAATTATTGGCTGGGCTCAATTACACTGACTGCTGGCCTTAAGCAGATTGGAGCCAGATGAGTACTGGGATCATCTAAACTTCTGTGAAGTGATTTATTTATTTGTTGCTTTAAATGTTGACAGTGTGCCTGTGTCTCAAGGCCTTGCCTGCAGAAATCTCCTCTGCTCAGTATTTGTGTTACTGCTGATAGAAAAAACGCTTTTCCGTTCCTTTGGGAAATAAGTGTGTAGGCTTGGTCAGAAATATATCACGTGGTTTGTATGAAAGTTAAGAGCTAGTAGCAGTTCTGATGCCTCAAGTTTGTGTGCCTCAAACTTGCCTTAAACAGTCTGCATTTAGTATAGCAGCAAGTTAATCCTGATGGAGCAGGCCACTGTCTGAGTGAGCCTAAGCAACCCACTAATTCTCACCTTGAAGCACTTATTTAACCTTGCAACTCTGCTTCCAGGTTACTATTAAGATATGTCAGGTGTTCTTTTCAAATGAATGGACTCAACAAACCCCTTTCCTGTAACTTCTGCTTCCTCATTCTCTAGGTTGTGATTCTTTAGGCTGTAACTCCAAACAGAGGAATGGAGGTGTATTTATGCAGTACTGAAGTGCTGACTGTAGCCTGGATTACTGGGAAATACAAGAATAGTAATTGGTTCTTTGATGAGCTGCATGACTTACGATGTTCTCTACTCTATCTTTGTTAAACAAGATGGTAATTAAAGATAATACTGCTCTGCAGACTGAATTTGCCTTGTCTAAGGAAGGCAGTAGGCAGCACGATGGAGTCTGAAGCCTGACAAAGTGCCAAATATGAAGTAATCACCCATGAGCGCCTTGGACTGTGTTGTGCCTGGGTACCTGTGTGCTCAGTACTGATCCTGGAGAGGAGCAGCAGCACTCGTACACACTAGGGCTGTAAGGCTACAAACACTGCATGTCTTTGCAGCAAAACGGCAACCCAAAGCTTACTGACTTGCACTCACCTCTTTTAACTATTTATGGGTATTTAATGATAGTTTGTTAAAATGGTAAAAGTCTGAATAAGTGAAAGTGAGAAGGATACGGCCTGAACTCATATGGAACATAATCTTCTTGTGCTCTGGCTTAACTACTGTCCTACCCTGCAGTCTGTACACATGACATGACCTTTATTAAAGCCTCTCCAGGCTGAATGGTGTGGTTACAGAACATTTTGTAGGTATACAGCTCTGATAATTTCATGAGACTGGGAGCTGTGTAACAGTCTGAAAGTGTGGCAGAGCAATTGCCTTTGTTAGCTCTGAAATGTAAGGTTCTATTCCTGCAGCATAGCACTCCTTCAGCTATCATCATCTTCCTTTTTTCTGTCCTAAAGACTGCTTGAGTGTTTCTAGTGATGGTAAAACTAAAATATGCAGATTGAAATTATTCAGTGAGTGTTGGCAAGTCAGAGTAATGTGATTAAAATTTCTCAGTTAATCAAACACATTTTAACAGTGCCCTCCCTTCCACACTTAGTGGGACAGAATATCTATCTAGAAATTGGTCCTTGGTTTATGATACTTCTATTTTCTTTTGTCCTTTACAATGGAAGCTGCCTTCCTCTGTGAGATTTTGTTTTGCTTTGTCATCCTCTAATATAAGCAGTTAATCATGTTTGAATAAGGTTGCCATACAGTATAACTGCTGGAGTTGAGGAAATTTGGGATTAGATACTTCAGCCTGGTTTTAACTTGTGAGTTGTCCTCAGCATTGTGTGATTGCCCTCAGTGACATTTAACACTTGGTGTGCTGATGCTGTTCTTTAAAACTACAATTGCAGGCTTGCATAGACTGTAATTAGTAATAAGGTGAAAACTTAATTGTTCAATGTGATCACCAGTGTATGGAGTTAAACTTTTTATCACCTGCTAATTGCCATGTTGATTATGTTTGGTCACAGTCTGGCTGAGATGATATACTGCCTTCAAAATAGAAGAGCCTGAAGGAATTATGCCAAAAAGGCTTTTGTTCATAGGCTAAGCAAGATTTAAACTTTGAGAGAATAAACCTTCAGACGTGACTCTGGGTGTTCCTGTCATCTCGCTGCTACAGCTGTGTGCATGGGGGTGGGATTTCCATGTTTGTGTTGCTGAGCCTGCAGACTGTTTCTACCAAAGGTGCTGACTTCACAAATTCCTCAAGTATTTTAGTCAGGCTTTGCTTAATGCTCTGTTGCTTGCTTAGGACACAAAGAACCCAATTTCTAGCGGTCACTGGTAATCTGTGAGTGTAGCAGGTGAATAATGCTGCTTGAAAGGTTGGACAGGAGGTTTTGGTGGTTTTGAAAAAGTAAAAGATGGCTTTGATATCATCTTGGGATAAGGAAAGCTAGCTGATACGTGTTACTGCTTCCCTTTCCTCATCCCATTTTTAACATTTAAAATTTGTGATTATTACCACACTTGCTGAGGTTAGAGAAACAAATGCTAGTAATTCAAAGTATTGCAATTCACTTTCCGTACATAAGTTAAAGATACAGAGCAAAGACCTAGTTCCTAAATTTAAATAACTAAATATCCTTTTCAGGCTAGCAGTGTCCCAGACTGAGGTCTATATTCTCTGCCCTGTTAATGTAAATGAAGTACAAAATCTCCAGACTCTGTGGTTATGTCTTAATGAGATGTGCTCTTCCTGTGGTAGAATAAAAAATAAACTAATAGCATTAGGAAATCAAATTTTTCATCAGAAGCAAATGTATGGCTGAAAATGAGGGAGATGCTTTCAAGTCTTTGAAAAGAAATGGCTTCCAAAATTGGAGTGTTGTTTATTTACATAAACATTTGCACTCTTTTGGGGAATGTTACTGTGGCCCCTCCTCTCAGAGGATGGACCCTGGAGCAAATTGCTGGCTTCAGTCTAGTAATGAACTCCTAATGCTGGCAAGGGCCCTAGGAGCAAACACTTGAGTGTCTCTGCTGTGTGCACAGGACAAATAATCCAATTAAGACAAATGTAAAATCTATAAAGGAAGGCACTTCAGGTCTTACATTGTACAACTTGCTACTCATTTACACAATAGTGTTACTGCTTTAAAACCAGCTTTCTTTACATTGACAAGTTAAATTATAAGAAAAATCTTATGTGTTGCATTATATATTAGTGAAAACTGGTTAAACTTTGTGCTTCCAGCAGATGCATCTTTATGAACTGAGGCAGCTATACTGTGTTCTGTAGCTTTGTCATTTTAGAAGTTAATTGGAATTTCTAGGTCAGATCTGCTTTATCTAGAAATCAAGCTGCATGCAGATAGCAACTACAATTTTTTTCAGCACAGGTATTGTAAATTATTGAGCTCTGAAGTTGAGGGTTGTTTTTTGCCCTGTGGAGTGCCTGCCAAGGCACCCTGCACTTCAGTCTTCTGAGCAGTGGCCCTTACAAAACACTGTTGTAGAATGGAAAAATTCAATTTTAAGTGAATATGTGGGGTCTGTAGGTATTCTGTTAAAAGGACAAGGCAAACTGTAGTTGCTTCTATTTTGGGCCTAAAATTTCCATTTGTAATGTGCTGTGGCTGCTCTGTTCTCTTGTGTCTGTTCTCTTGTGGCCATTGTTAGAGGCAGATAATACAGACCCGTTCTCTGCATCTTATGCAAGAGTTGGTTTCAGAAGTGCTTAACTTCAGTTTATTTTCTTGAGTCTAATTCAAGAAATTACAAAATCTAGATTCATTTGTACTTGGCAAGGGATTCCCTTATACTTTGTTCTTAAACTGTCCTAAGGCACTTGTTTCCTTGAGTTACTTAGTCACCTTTCATAGGGCTGGCTGTAAGATCCCCAAAGGAATCATAAAGGGAGGATTAACAGTCATAGGGTGCAGGCTTTTGGACATGCAAATGTAGTGGGATATTTAAATACTGTGAGATATTTCTATTGAAGAAAAGGGTAAGCTTGGAAGTGCTTTGGAATGCTGGTTGTGTTCTGCTCTTCCAGGCTTGTCACATGCCCTACTTGCACATTCATGGCTGTAGCTGTGATCCCAGTGGTGTGGGGAAATGTGTGCTGGGAACACAGGGCACGTGATCCCCACAACTAAGGAGGTTGGGCCATTTTGAACCAGGGCTAGGAGACTTTTACACATAACCTTGTAGCAAATACCTGTGATGAAGAGGGAAAGAAGCTGTCATCTTCTGCTGCAAGTTGATGTTTGGAATACTTGAAACGGCTTGAAACTTTAGGAAAATGCACTAAAGTTTTAGACTTGTTAAAAGTTTGAGGAGGTACAGGTCTGAATTAACCACAGAACTAAATGGCCAGTTCTGCATTGCTGAAATGTGCTTCACTTGCTTCCCTCAAGTAGCAGGCAGGTGATCACAATGCCTGAGCTGGTGTTGTACCCTTCTGTGCTCCTACTCATGTAGGAGACAATGGACCCAGATGTCTGTAGAATCTCAGTCGCCAAAAACTAAAATGCTAAAGAGTAATAAGCTGTTTGCTTTGGACAATGCAAATATTACTTGAATAAGTTTGCATTACCAGAATTTACACTGCAGATGTTTCTCTATGTAACTTGAATTGGTACTAGAAATCCCAATACCTATTCTTGGAATCCAGAGTTGATATGAAATACTGATGGTGCTGAGAATCATAAGATTGCCAAGTCAGTTAATAAAGTGTGAATTTTAAATACTTCTGGTTTTCAAATGACTTTCCTGAGGTACATTGAAAGTCTGAACTTGTATCCTAACTGTGTGAGGTCTTGAGTCTTTGGACTCCTTTGTGAATTTACTGCTTTTCCTCTTCAATCTCTTAAGAATGTTTTTAGAGCTGTTGAACTGAATGACCATTCAACAGACAAACAATAAATTGGCTTGTCCTTAAGGTGAGGAATAACATGAGCTGTTTGTTTATAAGATTGTGCTTAGGAGACTCACTCCTTCAAAGCACTGTCAACTTAGAAATCACACAGGAAGTAAAATTCACTTTTCTCTGGGCAGTTTCAGGAACAGAAGAACTGGAGCATTTGTGAAAGTCAGTAGCAGTGCATCTCAGGTTATATGCAAGTGACACTGTCTAAAGTCTGCAAAGCTTCTTGAAACAGGGACATCCTTAGAGCTTCTCAAATTCCTGTATGAAGTGATGCTTAAGTTACCTCTGTTTGCCTTTAGTTCTAGTGATGAAAAGGGAGAGAAATAACTCCTCCTGATGTTTGTGTGTTCACAAGTGTGTGCTTCTGTTTGGGTGAAAAGATGCTTGATGTGGCAGGGGGATGTCCAAAGCAGTGTCCTGATATGTGTTCTTTTCATTTCAGGCAAAAGTAAAGAGGCGGAGATAAAGAGGATAAATAAAGAGCTGGCAAACATTCGGTCAAAATTTAAAGGTAAGTGACATACTACACTATGTATATTTCCATATGATGTTCTTTTATGGGGTTTTGTTTTTACATGCTTGGACTCCTTTTGTCAACTGCTGACTCGAGCAAAATGCTAGAGCAGTCTGTTAGAATAACTGTTGAAAATGTTCTCTTAACTACAGAACCTTCTGACAGTCCTGTGATTCTTGGCCATAACAGAAGCAAACTCCCTCCTCTATCAAAGAATTCAGCTACTGGTCACAAACTATTTCTAATACTTGGCCTCCTAACCATGTGACTACTTGGCCTATTTGCTTCCAGAAGGCTGAGGCCATGCATATTTTGAAGGAATATGGGTGGATGTGGTTACTTCCAGTAAAACAGGATCTTTTAAATTTTTCTTGCTTCTCTCCTCTTCAACCCTGAGCCCTTTATGGAAATAATGGGTTAGTAGGCTGTCTTCTAGCAGAATTCAGATTTAAATGTGTAGTTGCTGAAGCTCTACATCTTGACTTCAAGCAACAGCAATACAAATTATTCATATGAAACAGAGGGTATGGAGTAGCTAATTCCAAGAGGCAGCAATTAACTTTTAAACAACAGAAGGTAAAACTCTTGCTGTTAGCTGTATTCAAGCTGTGTATGTGGTTTCAAAGTTTAAAGGTTCTGAGGGGTAGTTGGGATGTTTTTTAAAGGAGCTATCATAGTGGCTGTGCCAAGTTCTGTTTAAATAGTTATGGGGCAGTGTGTATAGTTAGATAAGGCATTGCAATGTGGAGATCATAATGTGCCTTCAGAATCTGCTGGATTTGTGGTAAATTCAGTTACCTTAGTTGGCTATCCTGGCTTAGACTGGCAGGTCTGTTTGGAATGCTTGATGCATTAACAAATAACTTTCCTGAACTTTGTATGATCTGTGGCTACATTTTAAGTGGTACATCTCTTAAAGGTGTATGAAGACCTTTAGAAACCCGAATATCATCAACAGCTTAGAAGGGAAAAGTTAACCACAGTGCAAGATACTCAAGAAACTCTTCTAAATTAGTAGCCATCACATGCCTTTGTGTTTACATTTGTCTCTTAGAAAAATAGGTAAAAATACATGAACAGTTAATTCCTCTCTGCTTACTCGTGAAGCAGGGGAGAAATTATCATGGTAATCTCTGGCTATGTAGACCCATAAATCAGGCAGTGATCAGAGATCACAAGTGCCTTCAGCAAAGTAGTGTTATAACTTTAGCCTGCATACCCTGTGTAGCATCCTTTAAACACTATTTAAAGAGTTTTGAATAAAGATCAGTATATGCTCATTCAGTAGTTGGAGTGGAAGATGGCTAAACCTTCTTACAGCTGATCTTCATTATGGTTTGTTACTAAATCTGTATGGATTTTGGGTGGAAAATCTAAATTACTTGCAGACAATAACTTGGTGTAGCCTGATCAAAAACATAAATGTCACAATTCAGAAAAAGCAGTGTTTAGACAACTTGTTGTGTAACTGCTTGAGGCCTTGAGAGTGTGAGGAGCTGATAGCTGTTATCTTTCTGCTGCAGGAGTCCCACATGGACTTCATGCTGTGTGGTTCTTCCTTGCAGAAGGGCTACATAAAAATTAAGAGACCTTCATATGCATTTTAGTCTTTGTTTACATGGAGTTTACTCAGTTTAGCCCAGTTTATTTTCGTGTAGCTCTGACCTTAAGGTGTTTTAAAATAGTTTGGATAAAGACAAACGTGTGATTGTGAATTTAAGATGAAGTCCCTTGCTGGATAACTGTGGTGAATACTGGTGCCCTGAGTTACTTCCCTGCTTGGCCAAAGATGCAGCTTTTGGACTGGCTGTGTGGCTGTAATCAGGGAAAGGTCCAAGAAATAAGACCTCTTGACACAGGAATTCTTGCTTGACACTAGTGTAGGAGTCTGCTCTACTTCTGGGCCTTTGTGTGCTTCAGCACACGCTGTTGCATTGTCTGGAAGCCCATTCCATGTAACTTACAAGGTATATTCTTAGACTCTAGCAGACAGAGCCTCAGTATTTCTACTTTTGTTCTAGCATGCAAGTAGCTGTCAAACCTGATACCTGCCTTATGTTGGGTAACTTGGTGTTTAAGATACCCTTGTATTTAACAGGCTGGGATAAGGTTTCACATCTCTGGACAAGCAATACTTTGCTTGAACTGATGGAATTTGTACTGTGGTTTTGGGTTCTGATCCAGCTTTTGTATACCAAGCTCAGCAGGAATTTAGAATCTCTGTATTTAAGGTGACTGTGTCTCTTGTCTAAACATGAGGAAGCTCCATTGCTGAGGTCACTGTGTCCTTGACAGTTGCTTTAAATGCTTCTGCATTAACTGAGATAAGAATGTAGTAGAGAGAAACTACCGTGTGATAAAGAAGTTGTAGGAGTAAAGTGTGCAGAGATGCTGCTCCTTTTGTTTTACATATTCAGACTGTAAGCTCATTTTGCTCCCATGCTTGAACCAAACTGGAAGTCTCAGTGTCAGAGCAATAACTGCTTTGGGAGTGAAAAAATATCTGGATTATTAAATTGTTATATCACTTTGATCTCTCAAACCAGAATTTGTGTATTAATGAAGCTGCCCACAAATCTATAAGCTGTTTCCACAGTCAGATGAACTTTGTTCTCTGCTTGATTCAGACTTTTTCTTTTGTTTTCTCCTACTCTAGCATTAGAATTTAGGTTTTTTCTGATTGTTTAGTAGGGTTTGTGTTACAAGAGTGGCTGCTAGATTTCAGACATGCTTGGGTATCTTCTTTTCAGCTCTTGCAGAAGTGTCCCAATGTCAGTTATTAATCATTGCTCTTTTTTTCCCCCCTTTTTTTTTTTTCTTCTGCTGACTTGGTTTTCCATATTTGAGCAAATCTTCTCTATTTTCCCAAAATACATGGTAGCCCTTTGAAGGAAGTTAACATAAGGCTCTAAGTACCTGTTTTAAGCTGAAACTGTGTAACAGTAAATTCAGTAAATTGTTTTCCTGGCAGGCTGTGAAAGCATAGGCTTAATATATTTAAGATGGGCTTGCTTAGTCACACTGTCTTCTGGTCGTGTGTGAGGCCAATCACACAGTAAAATCATAAAGTGTCTTCAGTGACATATTGAATTTGTGAAAGTAAAATCAGGCTTCAAATATGACCTGAGTTGCAGGGCTGCTGTTTGTTCTGGTGCTAGTAAATAAATATTAGTTTATGGATTTGTATGAGTTGTTAGGCACAAGTATTCAGTGTTTGAAGTAGAGGGCTTGGACTGTCACTTCTAAAGAAATAGAGATCTTGTCTCAAAGTGTAGCCACATTCATAAAAATCAAATTCATTTTCCTTAGCCTCTAAGCTAGTAGTGGCCTTCTGATCCAGTATATCCCTGGATTGCTGCCAGCTGCAGGAAGAGAGGTCAGTGTCAGTGTAGGAAGGAAGCAAAGAAACAGTGTTGTCCATTCTGTTTTGCAAAAGCCATTACCGTGGTTTTAAAAGCTAAGGTTTTAAGGTAGCAGTCAGCCATGTGAAAGCCAGTGAGATTAGACTTGTCAGGCTTCCTTATCTACCCCCAGTGAACATCCCAAGGACTAAACTGCTTTCCTGACCCTTCTCACTGGCAGCAGGCTCAGTAACTGCAGCACACTGGCTTTCATGTACAGAGCTAGATTGAAAAGCAGGTGCTGTTTTTTAGCTTCTGTTCCAAACCAGAGCTGGAAGCTGCCGCCTGAGAACCAAAGGGTCTTACAATACTTTCTTGCCTTACTTATTTCTTTCTTTTCTGAGGGCTGTGTGAAAGATACGTAGGAGCAGTGAAAACCATAACTTCTGTGTTGAAATGCAAGGGAGGTGATACTCAGAAATTTGGATGTAGTAATTATTTCTTAATAGTACTCATCGTTAATCAGCTGTTAATAATTTCTTTCTTAACAAAATAACAAATTTTTCAGGGAAAGCAAGTAGCCTTTGAAATGCCCACTGTGCTCAAAACCTGCTGACATATATTGTGAGTCCTTCCTCTTTCTGCTGACTTGATTTGCAGCACTTGCAAATGTTCCCGAAAGCATTTGAAAATGAGCTGAGTTAAAAGAAATGATTGTGTATTGCAATAAAGATAACAGAACATGTGACATTTCCTTCTGCTCTTGTTCGGATGTTTGCTTGGGACTGGGGGAAGCTGTACTATTTTGGCACATACTTAAGCAATGAGACTTGTTCTTAATGATTAAAATAGAACCTTCAGAACTCTTTGTAAACGCGACATGGAAGGGAGAGGAATAGTTAAAATTTCAATAAGAATCCGAGTCACAGACTTCTTCAAAACACAGCTGGAGTTAGACAACTATTGTGAGACCTTTGAAGTGCTCTTTTTTTCAAATTGCTCAGATAATTAAATAATAAAAATTTTAAACCACCCAATATTCTATTGTTGCTGGGAACTAAGACATTGAAGAAGAGCTGTAGTAACTCTAACTTGGCCTAGTTTATAAGCTTGCCTGAGAACTGTCAACTGCCTTCAGATCTGTGTATAAGGAACAGGAGCTTTTGAAAGCAGTCAGTGTAGCATTTTATCTGTCTTCAGAAAAGATGTTTCAGGTACTGATTCTACAATACTTTTCTTTGATACCACATGGTGGAAAAGGAAGCTGCTTGTTAGTAGTGTGGTGTTATATTTTGTGCTTGATTGCATGGCATAGCTTCTATTAAAAATTCTTCAAATACTCTGAGATCCAAGGACCTTGCTAATCTGTGCTCTTAAAATACTGGTATCTTGGAAGGATATAATGTTTTAAATAGCTGGGTCCTAAACCTAAAAAAGGAATTGCCAAAGTCGGACAAATAGTTTGTTGTGAAAGTTGATGTGATTTTCATCTGCTTACGTTCTTCATTAAGCAGTTGGGTTTCAGCATTCTGTACTCCCTCTTCCTTTCTGGTATCACAGAGTTAACACCAGTCATTTGAGAATATAAGAGGTTAGATTTAATACTTCTAACTTTTGTATATTGCTGATGGATTGTACACTATACACTTCTAACAGGCAGCTTCATCTGCTGGGAATTTGGTCTTGGAGACTGGTTGGGGTGTCTTCACTTGTGGTAAAGTTCATGTGAAAGCAACTTTCTGATGTCTTTTGGTGTATCTGAATCTCAGAGAAGCAACTAATGATATTAATGCTATCCAATACCATAGTAAGTCCTCAAATATGTAGAGCTTGGCCACTAAAGTTAGGTTGACTAAAATGGATTCAGCTTATTTAGTGCTCCCCTTCTGTGAATCATTATAGTATCTGTTAGTGCTATTGGTCATCACCATTCCTTTCATTGGAGCCCTGGAATAGGTGGCTTGTCAGAGGTTGGAATGGTTTTTATTGCTAGATAATGTAAAGCCCCACTGGTTTATTCACTGATTATTTCTTTTCCTTCTGTATCTCATGTAGGTGACCAATTAAAATCAAATCTTAGGAGTTTGTAAAAAAATCTTCCTAAGAAGCTGAAAAAAATGCTAGAAAACTAAAGCTGTCACCACCTTTTCCTGTGGTTTTTTTTTTTTTTTNTTTTCCTTGCCTCTCCTAAGGAAAGGCATCTTTGATCTGCATCTCCCTGCCATGGTGGGATAGGAAGACGCTTCTGCTTGAGTGCCATTTTATTGGGAAAATAGAATAACAGGAAGTATTTATGCAGAATACTCCATTGCTGTTATGCCATAGTTTGAAGGTCACAGCAGATGGGCAGACATGGTTGAGTATCTTTTTCCTCTGGCCATATTGCTTCCAAAGAAGGGGGAAAAATACTTCCCATTGGGTGTTCCACTCTGGTTTTTTTGACAGTAATTCTGATGTCCAGGAAAACAAAATTCCCTAAATTTGTTTGCGGACTCAGCAGGCAAAGAACTTTACAGAGAAACTGAAAGAGTGGCTTGAAGAAAACATGTCTTTAGGTAGCTTTCTGCAGAGCTGGCTGTTGTCAGAGGATGTTGACAGGATCATCCAGTATAGCAGGATTTCACTGCCATGGGGATCTTCAGTAACCCTGCTTCCTGTACTGAACTAAAATGTGACATACATTGGCTTCTGTAGTATGGACCTGAAGATGGCTCCTCTTTGCACAACATAAAAATAGCTTTAAGGTGAAGCTTTTTGTTGGCAACTGATGCCCTGTCTGTGCCAGTTAAGAAATCAACAGATGCCTAAAAACCCAAATTAGAAGGGATCATTGTCTGCATTAAAACAGCAGTGATTTGTTTTAATTTCTCTCAGTTTATATAAGTTTATATATATATATTTATAAGTTTATATATAAGAATAAATAGAAGAATTTCTCAGGGTCAAAATAGAAAAGCAACGCCCCAAATGCATGGTTGTGGCCTGTAGTCTTTTAGCATTGTGTACTTCAGTGGGCCAGTATGTTTCTGTCTTCAAACACAGATGGTAGTCTTCATTCCTTCACTGGGTTTAGTAGTGGTAAGGTTTCCTTGGTTTTTATCCAGTCTGTGAATGTAGTGTGAAATCCAGGGGAGCTGTAGATCCATGTAGCCTGGCAAATTTAATATGCTTCTGTATCGGTTCATGAGAAGGAAGAAGAAGCAACTTCTTTACTATTAAGATTCATTTTTAACTTCAGGTTTATGTAATAGGCAGCTAAATATAAAATAAAAAGGCAGCTTAGAGCTTTTATTGGCAAGGGCAATGAGTAAGGGATATCTTATTGAAGCTTTAGTGTATGTAGTGCTGTTCTGGCTGAACTTGCCTGT
Organism: Aegithalos caudatus; assembly: GCA_013389925.1. NCBI lineage: Eukaryota > Metazoa > Chordata > Aves > Passeriformes > Aegithalidae > Aegithalos > Aegithalos caudatus. Next base: position 143,645 of record WEIU01015882.1, read on the forward strand.
CGCTAAAGAACAGACACTTGATGTGACAGATCAGTTATTCTGGGCCCAGAATGCTGAGGCAAAGGAGCTGATACAGCCTTTCAGGCAGCAGTGTACATCAGAATTCTGCTACCCTGACTGAACTACCCAGCAGTCAGTCTTGCCTGATTTACTGGATACCCCTCTATTTCCTGATTTGAGGTAGGGAGAGAATGTAACACAGAAAGAGTTACGTTCATATGTAGCTCTTCCCTTCAAGAAAAGCAGTGGTCTCCCAATGAACTGGAGGCTGCCCTGCTCCATGTTGCTTCTGCAAACTTCTAAAATCAGCAGTACTGCAACATATGGCCAAACCTATTTAAGGTGCATTTTTCTTCTAAAACTGGAACACTTGTGACTACTTGTCATTTTACAAAAACTTTAAAGTTCTCATGGTAATTTCATTTCATGTATTTCTTCGAGTCTTTGGGATAGACCATTGTCACTGATCTTTCTAAAACAACTTGCTGGAGTTTTTTTGTTGCTACTGACAGTGATGCACGTGGAAAAGTATGTTAACACTTTTCCTGAGATAAAGGTTTGATAATTGGTTTAAGAGGAGAATGTGCGTGGAAGACATAAATGCTCTTAACTGAAGCGGGAAAATCAAAAAGGAACGAACATACTCTAAGGACACTGCAGGATACTTCAAGGACTAGATATAGCATTATTTCCTAACCATCCTTTCATCACCATCCTTTAGGATACAGGTAATGGTAGGTGGAATTATCACTAGGTAACCAGGTGAAAGCTCAGCATAGACTTAATTGTTGTTTATTTCCTTGCTCTTCAGGTGACAAAGCTCTGGATGGTTACAGTAAGAAAAAATATGTCTGCAAACTTCTCTTCATCTTTCTGCTCGGGCATGACATTGACTTTGGTCATATGGAGGCTGTAAACCTGCTCAGTTCCAATAGATACACAGAGAAACAAATTGTGAGTAACTTGGGCTCTATAAAAGATAAGTTGGTCTGTTTAATATCCTGCCTCAGCTATGGAGTCTGTCAAGAATTTTGCTTCATTCCCCCTGTCCTTGCTTAAAGCCTTATTTTGGCTCTAGCAATGATTCTGAAATCTAAACACTTTTGTGCACAGGCAGTCTTGAATTAGTTGCAAAAAATGTGCATTCTGCATAAAATTATTAGTCTTGTTAAGAAACTGCCTCTCGCATTAAAAGGTAAGTAACCTTTTAATTTTCCAAATATTTTTTTCCATCTCCCTAGGTAATGTTGTGTTCATTAGGTGCATGTAACTTAATTATATTTGAATGATAAGTCAGAATCTTGATTGGTCCCCATTCATCTAAAATGACCTTTTGAGTATATGGCAGACTAGACTGAGAAAACACTTAAGACCAGATAATTAGAGTAACACTGAACTTACTCATTTTGGTTTAATTCACTTAATCTTTCTAGCCTTCACTCTAAATACCCATTATCTGCCCATATGGCATTGGAGACAAGTGTATGTGTCCAAGAAATCGTGTTTCCTGTTAATGCCACAACACCTGAGGTCAGCTCAAATGGCTTTTGCCCGTTGTGACTCACAGGGTTACCTGTTCATCTCGGTGCTGGTGAACTCTAACAGCGAGCTCATCCGCCTCATCAACAACGCCATCAAGAACGACCTGGCCAGCCGCAACCCCACCTTCATGGGCCTTGCCCTGCACTGCATTGCCAACGTGGGCAGCCGAGAGATGGCAGAAGCCTTTGCTGGAGAAATTCCCAAAATCCTCGTGGCTGGGTAGGTGGGACGTGCCTCTTGCACATGTAACACCGAGAAACTTCTCAGCAACTTGGTTCCATTGCAGCACCTTGAAAAATGCTTATACGGCCCTGGGCTGGCAGTGTAATGATAGTTCCAATAGCTGCGGATGCTTTCACTTGCCTGAGTGTGGAGTTTGTATGAGTGTAAGACTGCATGGAAATTAGGACTTTTGGTGTCTTGAATAGGCTTTTACAGCCTTGTTGTGATCTGATTTTTGTTTTGGATATATCTGTGGTACTGAATACCCCTGAAATGCATATGTTTTACTTTCCTTACCTCTCCTGATGAAAAAAGAAATAATTAAACCTGAGAAGGTGTTTATACTACAAATTTGTTATAAACTAAAGTTCTTATGTAAATGTACTGACTTCATAAGGAAGATGATCATATTGATTTGTGAGTTTTCTTACTTGTTCTACTAGCCATGTAAACAGCAATTAGTGTAAATGGCAAATAGTCACCACCAACTTTCTTGTATAGCTGAAAATTTCCTACCAGACCTGGCAAATGTCTGAAACTATAGTTAAATCAATATAAAGTTGGACCTGTAATTGTTGGGCTGATTTATATTAAAACTTAAAATGTCCATGTGCAAACGGTGCATTTAAACTCTTATGGATATGAAATCTTTTAGAATGTGCATGGATCTTTTTGTAACAAGTAACTTTTATATTAATATAAAAAGTGACATGTTGTGCAAGAACTGTATTAGTACTCTAAATGTCAGGCCACTGCCCTTGCCAGGGTCTGTTCTCCATGTAGCACAGTGGAGACAATACTGCAGTGATGAGTCATGCAGTTTTAATAAGATAACCTTAAAAAATTCCAAAAATTTCACTTGGTGTCACTATCACAGACAGAGCACAGCACCTTCAGGTCAGACTTGTTTGAACTTGGAGCTGTGTTTGTTTTCTGAGATCACTCTTCAGGGGCTCATTCCTTCTGCATTTCTAAGATAATATATATGAAATATGTTTGTGTGCCTGTCCTGTCTAAGTGACCAGGGCAGAATAAGCGTTGTCAGTTACATTTGCAAATTCAGTGTAGCTCTCTTGGCTTAAATATAAATTAGAGATAGGGGAGGAATAGGTTTGTAGGTTTGTAGGTTTGTTTTCTGGTTTTTCCATGAGGTACAGCTTAATCTCATGGAAAACTGATCAATTCATGAAGCATAGCTGGGGATATAGAGGTTTCTGAACATTTAACCAAGATGGCAAATTATTAGCTGCCTCTTAAAACTTTTAGTGGTAGTGCTCTGTACATTTTATAGCTGTTGTCTGTGCATGCTACAAAATGCTTAATAAACTACTTTGTGAAAAGGAGTTCACTGAACTAGAATAGTTGTGTGCCACTCTTAAAATAGTCCATTTCTGTGCCAGCAGCAGGGATGGGAAGGGGAATAGATTTGTGGGTTGTGTGCTTGGTGGCAGTCACCTTACATTCTAGCTGTAGGTGCTGAGGCTGAGGCTTGTTCTTGTGATCAGATGAAATGAACTTTCAGTTCTCGTAAGATAATGTGAAATGTCACTCCAAGCTATAAAGAATGATTACATATGTCTAGTAGCCTCTATAGAAGTTGGAAACTTGACTAATTAAACTTACTCGAAAAGTTAAGAACAAATACTTCCATAAGAAGACTTCAGTGAACTTCTGTTGAAAAGATGCAGCCTGGCCAGGGATGCTGAGTCAGTGTGAAATCTGGCATAAAAGCTGTCCTGCAGGTATTGCTGTGCCTTCACCACTGTATTTTAAATCAGAATGTATGTCTTGCAGGGACACTATGGATAGTGTGAAGCAAAGTGCTGCTTTATGCTTGCTGCGTTTGTACAGAACTTCCCCTGACCTTGTTCCCATGGGAGACTGGACATCTCGAGTGGTGCACCTCCTCAATGACCAGCACTTGGTAAATCAGCTTCCTTATGCTTCTTGGGCATAGTGTGTATAGGGAATGATGTGACCTTTGCTGTTAAATGCACAATTTATTTCTTCTTGAATCTTTCAAGCAAGTAGCTTGATGTTGTCTTCAGGCTTTGGGAAGAAAATGGAAGGAGTTGTCTTTTTTTAGTTGCTATATATATTATTTTTTAATAAAGCTTTGTTTACATTTTCACTGTAGATAGAAGAATGGTATGTACAAGTTCTTTTTCTCTGGCTGTTAAGTAATTAATCTTGTGCCTTGTTACACTAAGTCACATTGCATAGGTGTAATATGAATTTTCCTAGACCTTTTAAGGTTAGATCTGCACTAAAAATTCAAGACTTGATTTGTCATTTGCTTAGACTTCCTTGTCCTGTGGTGTCCATGTCATTCTTACTTTGAGGCTTAAAAAACCCTATTACTTTAGAAAGGAGACCCTGTTTTTTCCCCAGTCCAATTACTTTCTGAAAATAAGGCTATTAATACTTGTGCTTCAACAGTAATGAGTGCTTTAGTATGCAGTAGTAATATCCAGTGCTTGTGTTACACAAAGCCCCCTCCTCATGCTGGGTTATAAGAATTCTTTCCTGGATGACTTGCTGCACTGAATTTTTTCTGCTCGTGCTTCTCTTGTATAATAAGACAATTTGTGTCCAGGCTTAATTTTAATACAGCTCTCTTATTTTAGATGTACTATCCAAACATGAGACAAAGCTAATACAAAAAATAGCGTAAAATGCTCTGCAAGCATGGCAGTATCATGCTGTTGAAAATTCTGTTGGATTCTGCAGGTGTGTAATTAGTCTAGCTGCTAGCTAAATAAAAGGTTTTTTAATGTAGGGCTTTGTAATGGGGATAAACATTTTTTGTATATTAAAAAACAGTTGAATTGAAAGGTGTTAATGGGCAGCATCGTAAACTGATACAAAATTGAAGGTGGGGCTTTTTGTGTTTTGCTTTGTTCTTTCCTAGGGTGTGGTTACTGCAGCTACAAGTCTGATCACCACTTTGGCACAGAAGAACCCAGAAGAGTTTAAGACTTCAGTCTCCTTGGCAGTGTCTAGATTAAGCAGAGTGAGTCCAATGATGACCCTGATAATACTTCACTGTTGATTAGTTTACTCAGCTTTCTAGATCAGGTTAGCTTCCTGTTCAGCTTTCTAGGGTCAGATTAGTTTACTGTACCATTAAATGTGAAGATGATTCAGTGTCACTTCATGTGGGTGCTTCAGGTAACCTCTTTAAATGCTTGTTGCTTACCAGGGCAGAAAGCTGTATTGGCTTGCCCAAACTTTCTTAGTTCAATCCTTGCTGTGCTCCAAGTAGTAATCCTCATTTTGTTACTGTAATATCAAAGAATACTTGGATCAAAGACTGATTGATTCTACAGACTTCACACAAACCCCTCAAAAATGTAGACTGTAGCTTTAACTTTATCTGAGGTTCTTACAAGGCAAATTGCTTTCCTGTTCCTTCGTTTGAGCTGCTGCTAAGGTAATATCATAAGCATCTGATATTCTGTAAAATGATGTACAGTGTTAAGCAGAAGCAGGGAGGAGTGGAGGGACATGTCTGTAAGTTAACATTTCTGTGCTGGAAAACTGATGTCACTGTTTTATTTGATATTGTTTTCTCCCTCCTTTTGGAAGGTGTGCAAGACTAGGGAGGCTGATACTTCACACATGTATTTTACACCCAGTTTTATGCAGTCTTATACCCAAATTACTTGTAGGTCACAGTTTACTTTCTTTTCAAATATGAAGATTTTTTCTAATATTTAAAAGCAAGGGAGTGCTGAGGGAATTGAAAAGTTGTTCTGTAATGGAGCAGTAAGAATTAGGTAGAATTATTTTGAGCAAACTCATGGTAGAATTCTTTAGTGCCAAACTCATGGTTAACACAGGATAAAAGGGGTAAAACAAACCTATAAAGAGGGGTAATCTAATCCTTATCACATTCATTATGCATATAAAGCCTCTCCTATGAATACTACTTTTATTTTTTCTGAAGCTGATAGTTGGTCCTTCTGCTTTAGGTCAGTCTGTCATAGCATCTTGTACTTGAATTGCAGGCTCACCTATCAGCAGCCACCAGACTGTTGGCTGAATCTGAATTGTTGGAACAGAGAAAGTCAAGCTTCTGCTTAAACATTTTGATGTTACAAGATGGTTGTCTTCATTCTTTAAAAAAGCAAGTAGGCTTTTTTAGAAGGGACTTCCTAGACTTACTGTATCTGCAAAACTGGATTTCCATTCCTAGCATTTACTGTGGTATACTCATAGTATGGCAGCTTGCACCTAATTAATCTATTGAACTGGACATTGCTAGTGACACAGTTTTTTAAGCTTCTGTCAGAGGTGACCTACAGTGTTCTTTGTGTCCTTTTCATGATTGTGAATCAATTATCTCCAGCAGCTGACATGCTGGCTATTTGTTTTACAGATTGTAACTTCTGCATCAACAGACCTTCAGGACTACACATACTACTTTGTTCCTGCTCCTTGGCTATCTGTGAAACTTCTAAGGCTGTTACAGTGCTATCCACCTCCAGGTAATGCACAGATCACAGCACTGGTCACCTCCTACTCAGTACACTGGCTCCAAAGAGCTACTGCACTGCAGTGTTACCATAGCTTGGAGTGCAAGCACATTGTCTAAAGGCAAAGATACTCAAGTTTGTACTCCTGAGTGTTTATGGTAGCTCTAAGCTGTTTGGCTTTTTGAATTATCTTGTGTTTAATTTTAACAAAATATCTAACCAGTGTGCATCTTACCTATCATTGGCAGCTGCCACTTTAACCATTCATTAATATTATCAACTATACTAGAACCTCAAAGTATTTTGTAGTGCAGATTGCGTTTGGCTTTTGTTCTCACCCAGGACTGTGGCTTGGAATTCTTTACCCATGTGTGTTGGGGAGTGTAAATGTTTTTAATCTCTGGGAATAGTTCAGTTAATTTAGATTTAGCCAGGGGAAAACCTAAGGTAGGGATTAGGTTTTGAGGCAAAACGAAGTTGTCCAATGGTTCCTTGTTCTCCAGAAGACCCTGCGGTACGTGGCCGTCTGACAGAATGCCTGGAGACCATCCTCAACAAAGCACAGGAGCCACCAAAGTCAAAGAAAGTGCAACACTCGAATGCGAAGAATGCTGTCCTGTTTGAGGCAATAAGCTTAATTATACATCATGACAGGTGAGCTGGGACAACACTTCTGTTATCAGAGGGGTTTTTAAGTGAAAAGCTGGGGCTTTGTCTTGAACAGTTAGTCAGATTTTAATGGGGGAGGGAGTGGAGGAGAAAAGAATAGGAAGTTGCTTGCTAGATTGGAACACAACCACAGCAATGTAACTGAACAGTGAACTGAGCTTTGGGTTTTGGCTGCTTCTTTATTTGATGTTTTGTATTGACCCCACTGCTCTAATCTGACAGAGATGATTTGCTCACGGTATCTGAATTTGCATTTCACTAGCAAAGCATTCTAGCAGACACTTTGAGGCATTTTAAGAAATTTCCACTGCAGAAATAGTATTCTGAATTGAGTGTTCTCAAACCTGTTGCTTTTAACCCTTTCACTTTCTCTCCTGTTCTGTGCAGTGAGCCAAACCTACTAGTCCGTGCCTGTAACCAGCTAGGTCAGTTCTTGCAGCACCGAGAAACTAATTTGCGTTACCTAGCACTGGAAAGCATGTGCACGCTTGCCAGCTCTGAATTCTCACACGAGGCTGTGAAAACACACATAGAAACAGTTATCAATGCGTTGAAGGTAAATATTGAAGCGTGTGGTCTGGTTTTGAGTGTTGCCTTCTTCCCTGCCTCTGTGCCCTCTCCCCACTGTGTCAAGCTCCCCATCCCTAATTAAGTTAATAATACTTAAGGACCATATGAGTTATTTATTGAAGTCAGCTTTTGTTTTTTACCTCAATCCAGCAAAACTTGTTGTGCTGGCAATTACAGAGGTTAGCTTTTGTTGATTTCTGTACCTTGCTGGTAAATTTGAAACCTGTAGCTGTGTCCCCTGTAACACTGGTATCTGCTCAACTATAGGCTGAAGATAATTGTTTAAAAATGTGGAATTTCAAATTTGAGACTGCTGGGAAGACAGTTTTATTACTGTCTTGCTGGTATTGGACACTATTCCTTCTCTGTAGTAGCTTATGAGGAGTGGTGGAGCAGATCAGCTTGCACTGCAGAATTGTAAAGACCAGAAACCAGAAAGGCACATTCCCAGGCCATGTTTGTGACAAACCAGAAGTCAAAAGAGTAAGACTGATTTGCATGTAAATTTACTTGCACACTTGGATGTTTAAATGCTTTGTTTTCTTCCAAGTTTGTGCTGTAGCATATTTATATATTTATCTAAGTTCAGAGTGTATATTTGTTCTAGCTGGAGTTCAGTTGTTACAAGGTATGCCCAGCACTAAACCTGAAGGTAGCTAAATGCTCCTTTGGCCTGGTAACAATTTAACAATTTCAGACAGTTATTGGTGTATTTATGGCCACTGGCACCAGTTACTCAGTGCATAGTGGATCACAAATTCACTCACTCTACTCTGTGTGATACTGAAGTGTTCTGTACAAACATTCTTTTCAGCACCTGCACAGATTTGAATAAGTATGCTGCAGAAACAAAACCTGATGATTTGAATTTTTGTCATGGTATTTAAAAGCAGGAAGCTGTCTGAGTCTGCACTGACCTCTTCCCAGGTGACTGAGAGTAAAAAACAGCATAAGAAACTCACAGCTTATATAAAGGGTATATCTGAGTTCATTCTGCATTTGAAAAATTATACAAATTCATTTGTTTTAAATTTGACTGTGTTTATACTAAGTTTCATCTCTTAAGTTGCATGTACATTTCAAAGATGAAATCATCTTGACCTTTGTGTCTTTTTGCAGACTGAAAGAGATGTAAGTGTACGACAAAGAGCTGTAGATCTCCTGTATGCAATGTGTGACCGAAGCAATGCCCAGCAGATTGTGGCTGAAATGCTCAATTACCTGGAGACTGCTGATTATTCCATTAGAGAAGAAATTGTAAGCTATTGGTGTTTTTCTTAAATACTTGTTTCATAGCTGGATTTGGTACAATAAGTATCATTTATTGACTGAGATGCTGCATAATCTGTGATAGAGATTGCTTTGCATGGTAGCTTAAAAAAAAAAACAACAGACAAAACTACTAAAACAAAAAACTCCTGACTTTGTAGTCTAATAGCAAAGAATTTAGGTTAAACTAATCCAGGGGGTGGAGGGGTACCTTGGAAACTTAGGAATTTTAAAAGCTGATCTTGGTCTCACGACAGCGCATATAGAAAGTGAAGTAAATTTTGTATGTGAGCCAACACATTATCTACACCTGAGGGTTAGGTCCTACTCTAGTCAATTGTCCAATAGCTTCAAAAATTAGTGGTAAATGCTTATTTGTAGGTGAAACTTTGTATGCTCTGAGAATGTTCAATCTTAGGGTTCCCCAAAGCAGTACCTTATACTCAGCTAAGAGGCCTGATACCTATCTCCTTCCTACCAATAGGATAAAAGTTGAAATACTCAAACCTTTTTAGGATGGTAAAGAAAACTTGTACTTACAGTAGTTATTTAGCTTAGGTGTTGAAGTCCTTTGGGCTGAGAAGTGAATGTGGAATGCAGTGTTAGTTGATTTACCTCTTTTGCTGTGTCTGGTTGCTGTTGGCAATGTCCTCTGACTTGACAGATAGTGAGAATTTTATTCTGTTCCCTTCTAATGACCTGGCTTTCAAAATGCAGTAAATGCAACTGATAATAAATTGTGTGGGGTCTCCCCTGAAGCTGATTATTTGCTTTAGGATGCAGGAATCTGAGTATGACCTGAAAAAGTCAGCTATGCTTTGGTAACTCTGTTTGCCCCTGCTATCTTGAGTTTCCTTTTGGCTTTTTTTGAGAGGTTTCCAGTTTCCTATTTGATCCTGTCTCAGTGGTAGTTTAGATGGTGTTTTTATAGCAAACAAAAAATGTTCTATAAATTGCTCTTGATCACTTAGGTACACAATTGGAAAGCCACAAAGATACAACATATTTGAATGCATTATGGGGAAAGCAGTATGTGCCTGGCAGCTGCTGTATTCTGGCACAGCATTTCAATGTTCACCTTTCACCTTGGCTGTGGGAACAAGTGAACAAGCTCCTGCATCTGAAACTGAGGCTTCTGGGCCAGTGTTGGGGCATCAGCAGGTGTATACAGCTCATAGTCAGAGCTAGCCAACCTTCTGTGTTCTCTTTTGTGTGCTCAGGTTCTGAAGGTTGCAATTCTAGCTGAGAAGTATGCAGTGGATTACACCTGGTATGTCGATACAATCCTGAATCTGATTCGCATTGCTGGTGACTACGTCAGTGAGGAAGTGTGGTACCGAGTCATTCAGATTGTCATCAACAGGGATGATGTGCAAGGATATGCAGCAAAGACTGTATTTGAGGTGAGAATAACTGCCTTCAATTCCCTTTCAAAATGAGCTAAGAATTAAGGAAGCACCACATGATGCAACAGGGGAAACTTAGGAGCTCTGTCTGTTGTGAGAAGTCCGCAGTGCTGCTAGATGGGCCTAAGAGTGCTCTTAATCAAGTAATGCTCACATTAGAGTCTTCTGTGAAATCATACCACCCACCATCTTTTTCTCCTAAGTGCTCTGTAGTGCCTAGATCTGCTCTTGCAGGAAAGCAGATAAGAAAACTGGGAATGGAAGCGACAGAAAAGATGGGGGTTTTGTACATTGCATACCAATGATTACTAATGTGTTGCAGGCCCTTCAAGCTCCAGCATGCCACGAGAATCTTGTAAAAGTAGGTGGCTACATCTTGGGAGAATTTGGAAATCTGATAGCAGGTGATCCAAGATCAAGGTAAAACACCTTCTAAAATACTGAATTGAAGTAGTAATGCTTTCTGTAAAGAACTGAATTCCTAGCGTTCCTAAAGGCCCATTAACAAATCATTCAGCTCTTGCTAATAATGTAATAATGATTATCATATCTACAAAAACTGAACAAATTATTTTTTTTCCATCTTTTAAGTCCCCTCATCCAGTTCAACTTGCTACATTCCAAGTTTCATCTGTGTAGTGTTCCTACCCGAGCTCTGCTTCTGTCCACCTACATCAAGTTTGTGAACCTGTTTCCAGAAATCAAAACTACAATTCAAGACGTGCTGCGCAGTGACAGTCAGCTAAAGAATGCTGATGTTGAGCTGCAGCAGAGAGCTGTTGAGTATTTGAGGCTCAGTACTATTGCTAGTACTGATATATTGGTAGGTATAAAGGTTTATTTTCTTTATTATGCACTACTCTGCTCAGAAATCTCTGTGCAGGACTAAGGATTACAATGTGGGTGCTGGCTCTTTTAGTCTCCTTAATTCTGCTGTAGACATCTTTAATTTAGAGCTAAATTCCAGCTTGTTATTGCTGTAGTGGGACATACAGCCATTAAGACATGTTGATGTGGAGCTGAGAAGCCAGGGAAAGCTGGCACAATACAGGGTCCTAGAGGATTTAGATCTCAAAAGGCTGGGGCTTTCTTTTTAGGACTTACTTTATGGTTGGCAGGAAAAGTGTAGCTCTTGAAGTTCAGCAATTTAACTTGGTGCTCTCAGGTCTGAGCAGAGCATTGTGCATTTGGTTTTGACATCTAATAAATGCTTGGGTCTGAGTAGAAACTTGAGTATTCTCTGTGGTTTAAGTCTAGGTCTGCCTGATTTAAGGACTCTTATGTCTGCTATGATCTAACTATTTAAATTTTCTCATTTTTTTAATTTAATATCACTTTCAGAGAAGTGATACACTCCTGTTTTCTTAGCCAAGTGCTTTGGAAGGACTTCAGAAAATGTTAAAGAATTTTTTCTTTTAAACAAGCAATCAATCCCTCACTACAGTAAAGTGCATAATAATTTTCTGTGTGGGTAACTACTTCTGCTTTTGCTTTATGCAATCTATAAGGGTGTGTCTCTTCAAAGACTCAGAAGCTGGTTTGGCTTTTTCTCTGAAGTTTAACTAATACTTTTTTTTCCCCTGATGGTAAGGCTACAGTGTTGGAAGAAATGCCTCCCTTTCCAGAGAGGGAATCTTCTATTTTGGCTAAACTGAAGAAGAAGAAAGGCCCAGGCACAGTTACTGACCTGGAAGAGATCAAAAAGGAGAGGAGCGCTGACATGAATGGAAGTGCTGAACCTGCCAACGACAGTGATGTTGTGAGTTTAAAAGCTGTTATTCCACTAGTTTAGATGGTGTGCAAGTGAGAAAAGACTGGTTTCCTAAAGGGACCTTTTGGGGATTTAAAACCTCTCATCTGAAACTTCAGGCTGTGGGTCTTTGCTATAAAGCAGGGGATGTACAGCTGCTTTCCCCTCACTGCATGCTTGGATGCAGTTTTCCTTTGGAAATCTTATGTAAGTGGGGACAAAATCCCGTTTACATTGTTATTTGAAAAATATTGCTGTTCATTTTAGATGTGTGAATTTCCTTGTTGGTGAAATTGCACTGAGGGTGAGATTATAATATTAACATATTTAAAAGGACTTACCTTGAATTTCAGAATATCAGCTGGTTTTTCTGCTGTTATTTTGCATCTTGGTTTGGGTTATTGTTTTTCATAGAAGTGGACAACACTTACACTTACCTTCACCAGGATGTCCTTTAATCAATACAAAGTTGTTACTTTTTCTTTGACAGTAATATTTGAGTTCAGTTATGCTATACAAGCCCACAGGTTTGTTTTCCTCTGAGCTGAAACTTCTCATTTTATTGTCAGTTAAAGCTGGTAGGATCAATTTTTCCCATAATGTAATAATACTTCTTTCTGGTTTAAATGCCTAGAATAGCTTGTAATTAGATTTAAGATGCTGTAGAAGATCACCTAGAGAAGGAAATACTGTAGCATGCTTCCTGCCCAGTTTGTTAAAGCATAATAATTTACTACTTAGTCACTGCAGTGTGTAAGAGTAGCTACTCCAAGTGCAACAGTTTTGACTGGACAGAAATCTCTTTCCAGCAGAAAACTTGGAAACTTCTTTGAATGCCAAATTGAGGTGACTGGCAGTTAATATTGCATTATGCTTTACGAGCTTCACTTTGTGGGTTGCAGCCATGTAACAGACTGCACAGTGTTACCTTCACCAGTGGCTTTATCTGGTTTAGGTTCCAAAAATGTTAGAAATTTGAGGTCCAACCTTTGCTTGTTTTTAGTAGGTCCTAATGATTGGCTTCTTAAAGTTTTTTGCCAGGGCATTTTTCATTATCCTGTATGGAGTATATGAGAACTTGGAGTTGGCTTACAAAAACAAGATTCCAGATTCATCCAAATGCATCTCATGACTCATCCTCAGATTATCTGGCGTAGTGGAAGCTGCTAATGTCTACATGGCCATTTTGATTAATAGTCTGTGCTTTGTTCTTGCATGTGACTTGGGCACATTTGGGCACATACATGTGGCCTCTCTTGCATGATTCTGTGTCCTGGCTGCTTGATTTGTTCTATTTGGAGAAAAAACAGTCTAAACATCTTGTCTCTTCCTCTAGTGTTTGCAGCTTGAACTGGCTACAGGCTCTGCTTTTTCGCTGCTATTTTCTGGGTTTGCATTCTTTCTAAGATTTGCTAGGCTTCAGAAACCCAGGATTAAACTGGTAGTCATTTTTAAAGATGCTGTGATGATCTGTGATTTAGGTTTGTGTAAAAGCCACTTGGCTTTCTTGATGGGTTCTTTATGAAAGAAAAGCAACATGTGAATTTCATTCCCTAGAGTACTTTCTTTCCCTTGAAACTGATGGGAAAAGAGAGGAGAGGGGGAAGAACTGTCATCTTTGTCATCTTTCTTCTGCAGAACCAGATTTTAGATGAACTTCAGTTTTGTTTTTATTTAACAGTTAGATGGACATAACTCCCTTCAAAGGAAAAAAAAAGAAAACCACATCTGTAAATGACCTTAAGTTGAAATTCAGCATGGTAACTGCTGCATTTGTGAACCCCTTTGCAGCCATTCAAGCCTTCATTTGGGGTGGGGAGAGGCACTTTGGCATAGCTTAGTTGTCTAAGCAAAGGAGACAGCTCTGTTGCAGTTTTGTTGCAGTGTAACACCGAAGTGTCTTGTTTCCCTTAGAATACTCCTTCTCCAGCGGCGGATCTGCTGGGTCTGGGTGCTGCCCCTGTCACCAATTCACCTCCCCCACCTACTGCCACTGGTAACCTGCTCGTGGATGTATTTACAGATCCAGCTGCTGCAGTTGCACCTCTTGCTCCTGGTTCTGATGACAACTTTGCGAGGTAATTAAGTCACCCTGAAAGGAATTTGAAGGAGAATTTGTCTGTTAAAACAGAATTGAAGGAAAAACACACCTAACTTTTGGTTTTGTTCCAGCATATTTGAATACATTCCAGGGTGGTAGTTTTGCAGCAAGAGAGGTGTTCTTGGACACTGCTGGATGTGCTGTCTATTGAATTCTCTTCTAATGGAAAAACTGAGTCTGATACTCAACCTGAGGATATTTGCCACACAGTAGTGTCTGGTGGTTTTCATGCTGGTTTTGCTTCTTTGTTAAATTAAGCTGCTTGTGCATCTCCATACATCTTGAAGTGGGGGTTAGCTGTCCTGATATGAATACATTTCTTCTTATTCTCATTTCATAAAGTATTCTTGTCTCTCCACTTATGGCAAGCTGCTGCTGAAACAGTGAGGTGGATTGTATCCAGAGATACTGCTTCCCTGATTTTAATGCTACACTTCAGTTGTTCTGCTACTGTCTGACAAAGGGGTGTGAAAAGGGGGATAAAGAACAGTGGTTTTCTTTTTTTTTAATGGGATTTGATACGACAATTACATTAGCAAGTGAAGTGTAGGTACAATGTGTTATTAGCCCATTAGTATTAAAAGCTCCTGTGGCTACTCTCAACTGTTATGTGGCTAAATTTTTGGGAATGAATGGCATAAAATCACAATGTTTTTTAAAATCAGTTGTCTTACTGGTCAAGAACGTATTACTGTTGTCAAGGACCAAATTTTGAATGTTGGCACAACAGATTTTCAATGCAGCTTAATATAAAAGACATAATTAGGGAAACTGATCTCCCTGGATCATTGTCATTTTCATTAAAATTTTATACCAGGCAATGCATTGTTGCAGGTTTGCAGTGATTAATACTTGATCCTGTGTTTCTCCTGGAAGGTCAGATGTGATACTTGATCATACAACACAAAACCAGGACCTTAGGAAGCTACACAAGCTTGTTCATGCCTTTTTTTTTTTCTTTTTTTTTTTTTTTTTTTTTTTTTTTTTTTTTTTTTTTGAGTGTTAAAAAAAAAGGAACCAATGCTGGTAGCTTCATAAGCAAATGTTCCATAAAAAGAGTTTTCTCTTTCTGCAGAAGAAGGTATAGCAATGCCTGGCTCTTGGGTCTGTCTGTAAATGATGAAATGCTTCTCTAATGATACTGAGAAGTTGCTTTTTACAGTTTCCTGCCTCTTTTTAGTGCTGTTGTCACTTTTGTTTCTAATCTGTTGCTTGGGTAAGTCATTCTCTCTGTGCCCGTGTACCTTTGCCTATGCTTATACTTGTGTGTTTTTAGGAACTGATTGTGCACCTGTCATTAGAAGGGTCCCTAAGGTTGATGAGGCCTCTACTTTAAGCACACCTTTGTAGTAAATATGCAGCTACCTTATTGATTTTGAACTTAAACACTTCTGCTGTCACAGTTAAACAGCTAAAAGGACTTGGTTCTGTAAGAGGTTTACATTTACTGAACACCTTCAGCTGTCTTCGTGAAGGATTGCTGTTTTCTAACAGTCGGGGTGGGATGGGGGAGAGAAGTGGGGAAAACATTGCCTAATGCCTCAAACCTTTCTAGGGTACTGAGCTAGGGCAGCTAATCAATTTCTCGTGCATTAAGCTCAGCAGTGCCGTTTTTGAGGAAGGAGGTAAAAGAAGTAACTAAGCTCTAAGCTGTCTTTACTAACTCCTGCTGTCTCTGTCGCTACTGCCTTTCTTCCTTTGTGCTGCCTGAACTAGCCCTGACCTGGCTTCATCTGAGGTAGTTTCTGAGGAACCAGCTGATACTGTGCATGATGCTGATGAGCTTTTTCACAAGTAAGCAATACTAAAACCTTGCAAGGCTGGGCAATTTCCAGAATATAGTTATAAAGCAAAACTATATTGTTCATTAAGTTAATACCAGCAAAACTAAAGAAACATGTATTGTCAGACTTGTGACTAGAACACCTCTGTGGATGCTGTGACATTTTGTGACAGGCTCATAAATACACAGTTAGAGTTGTCTTTACAAGTCAGTGCTATCACACACTGCTCTAAAATGAGGCGATTCCAGTTGTGTGTTAAGGTTTTGCAACTATTTGGAAATAAATAAAGGCCAGAGTATCTGTCAAAAGTACTGGTATTTGGGAGTGTGTTTAAAATGTCCTGTATGCAAAAGGTAGATGTTTGCTGACCACCTCTTACACTTTTAAGTGAAGGGTGATAAAAAGGACTGAGATCACTGGAGAATGGGCTTCCTCTCTCACAATGGAAAAAGTACATCTCTCAGTTGGCTTAGGTGATACAGAAATGATAAAACAAAGAGGGTTTTTTCTTTCAGGTTTAAACAGTGAAAGCTTCAAACTTTTCAATTCTGCACCTACCTAATGAGTTTCAGAAGTTCTCAAGACTAATAAAAATCCTAATCTGTTGCCTGATCCTTTATTAGACAGTGTGTGTGTATATAGCATATTGTGGTTTCCGTCATAGTTTCTCAGACAACCTATCAAATAAAAATGTCAGTTCTTTTAGTGTCCTACAAGTGGTGGTTCTGGTTGTAAAATTGTCTTTTCTAACTCTGTAGTCTTCTGCAAAGGCCTCTCTCACAGATTGATGCATTCTAGGTTAACCGCAATCTTCATCCTCTCTGTAAACCCTGAATTTTGTGGTTCTAAATATTGTTTAATGTGGCTCAATTTAAAACATGTTTTCCCTCTCTTCCCCTAGGTTTGTGTGTAAAAATAATGGAGTCTTATTTGAAAATCAGTTGCTACAAATTGGCTTGAAGTCTGAATTCCGACAGAACCTGGGTAAGGTCTGTTGTGCTGTGGTTGGCTGTCTGCATTATCAATCACATCAATCACAGTGCCAGCATGATATTCCAGATAGGACTCACTTTGCAGCTACTGAAGAGGGAAATAGCATTATAGGCCTAAGCAGTTTTACAACTCCCACTGTTGTGCACCCCTGGCTTTTGTGTGGGCTCTTGTTTCCCTAAATTTTTTGATTGTTTTGGTAGCAGATATGAAATAGGAGTGTTAAGCTGCAGCACTCCAGTTCTTGCTGCCTGGTTGTATGACTGGTACAGCCAGGTTTATAAGGGACCATTCTTCTCAAAATTTATATCTTGCAGTATGGCTTATTGTAATGATGAGATATAATACATTTCAGGTCAGCTGGAATGCACAAGATACTGGAACCATCTAGGAAAGAGATGGGATTTGAACACAGGAATTAGAATTGCTTGCTTCTCCCTTTCTGTAAAACTCTTGGTGGCATAGTAGCATCTTAACAAAACTCTCAAGCAATTGAAAGACTTCCACTGATGATTTAACTGTGTGACAGCTACTGTAGGAGAGATCTAATGGCTTGGTTAAATCACTGCATTTTGAACTGTGAATGTCTTGGTGAGATAAACCATATGAACTGTGTTTTGTTCTTAAAAGTGGTTTTAAAGAAAGGTAGAAAGACAATGTGTTAAGGAATGAAGCACAAATAGTTCAATGTGGTTACATGACCTAAACATTATGATGTCTCGTTCTTCTCTTTCCAGGACGTATGTTCATATTCTATGGTAATAAGACATCAACACAGTTCTTGAATTTTACTCCAACAGTAATCTGCTCAGATGACCTTCAGTCAAATATCCTTAAATGTAGTAGCACGTGTCTGTTCTTATTAGGTTTTTGTGGTTTATTGCTGCACACTATAATAAATCTGTTGGCTCAAAGCATGGTGTCCTTGAACATGAAGAAATGAGAAACTTGCTGAGAGCTCTCTAAATTGCTTGTAGAAAGAACAAGTCTTGAGCAGGGATGAATGAATCTTTCCTTAAAGCCCTGGTTATAAACACAAATTTTACTTCTGAAATAAGAAGAAATTAAGCTGAATACATATGTACTGGAACTGTATCTTTTGCCAATGACATGAAGTAGCAGAGGTAGATGTGTCCTTCAAGTATTGCATTAGCAGCTAATCTAAAACCTGACATGGAGATGGAATACATGTATGCCAACATGATGGTACTTTAAAATGCTCTTAATTCATGGCTGGTCCCTAATGCTTGGTATTGCAAATTTAGGATTTCTGGGAGATTAAGTAATCAGGCTTGTTTGACTCAAGGCATCTGTTATGTTCAAAACAGTCCTGTGGCTTTTATTGTGAAGGCTCTGTTGCCTTCACACCTTCTTAAGGGCACCTTTCTTTCAGAATATCCAATTAACTGAGAATTTTCAGAGTTACTGCTTGTAGATGTGTCAAATATGAAAAAACCCCAGTAAACAAAAAATAACCCCCGCAAACTCTTTTCATGTACAAAATCTGAGCTTTAAATGTTCAGTAGCACATAGAGAATGAGTGAAAACGAATGGATGCTAATTCCTCATAGAGCTCATTGGAAGATTTGCATTTTTTAAGTTATCAGTTCATTGATCTGTTTCCTTAGCTACTTTTCTACGCCTGAATCTTCAGACAAAACCTGTTGACCCCACAGTGGATGGAGGTGCACAGGTTCAGCAGGTTGTGAACATCGAATGTGTGTCAGACTTCATGGAAGCTCCAATCCTGAACATTCAGTTCAGGTAAAGCAAAGGATTCAAATGTTACTGAATTAATTAGAGGACAGATGTTAAATCTGGCATGGCCCTGTCACTGAAATGCAAAAATATGGACACAAAGCTCTCTTGGGTGGACAACTTGAAAATTTGATCTAATTAAGCTTTAAGGTGCTAGGGAGAATCTACTTGGAACAATGTGGTTTAAAACCCCAGCCAAACCAAACAGTCAAGAAGCAGCCACTGATAAAATGTCTCCATGACTTCTGTGTCTGCTATCTATATAAAACAGCAGTCTTCCTGTTTGCTTAAGAAATCTTGACAGGAATATACTCAGTAACTTCTCCCTTCTGGAAACCAAGAACATTTCTGCAAATAACTTGGCCTGGAAGTGTATGCAACCAGAAATAGAATCTTGTTCTGTCCACTCAACATCAGCCCAGCTTTATAAAATCTTGAGTTCTGGGCTACATCCTGTTCTAGTCTAAACTGTTTTTTAATGGCACGTTTGTTAAGGATATATTTTTGCCCCTTAGGGTGCTATCTAGAAGGATAATACCTATGCTAAAACCAAGAGAACCTTATCAGCAGTTCAGCCAGTTCATGTGCCATCCAAGCAGAGAAAATAAATTTATTTAACAGTGGATTGAAACTGTATATTAGAAATGTCATGTGCAGTTGATGGATTTTAATCATAAGCAGTTCCTGAGTTGCTTGGCTGATTTCTGCTGAGACACTGCTGAGGCTGCCACATGCACTGTGGTTTCTCTATTCCCTCTGCAGGTACGGTGGAACATTTCAAAATCTTTCAGTAAAATTACCCATCACTCTGAATAAATTTTTCCAGCCAACAGAGATGTCTTCTCAAGACTTCTTTCAGCGTTGGAAGCAGCTGAGCAAGTAAGACTTTGTACTTGGGCCTCTCGTGGTGGGCAAGGGAAGAGAAAGGTAGATTGTGAATGGAGCTGGTGCAGTGCCTCATGGATACTCAGTCCTGTAAGCCATGAGCTCTCCCAGTAGAATTAACTGCCATTGGAAATGCTGTTCATAATGTATTTTGTCTTGCCTTGTCTTGCAGTCCAAAACAGGAAGTACAGAATATCTTTAAAGCAAAGCACCCGATGGATGCAGAGATCACGAAAGCAAAGGTGGGTGGTGAATCTAAATTCATGGTGTACAGAGCAGGGGCAGGTCAGTGGCTTTAACCCCAGCTGGCAGCTAAGCACCACACAGCCATTTGCTCACTCTCCCCCACATGGGTGGGACAGAGAATAAGAAGGGTAAAAGTGAGAAAATGTGGGTTGAGGTAAAGAGAGTTCAGTAGGTAAAGAAAAAGTCATGCACACAAGCATAGCAAAGAATTAATTCAGTGCTTCCCACCGGCAGGGAGGTGCTTGGCCATCCCCAGGGCAGTAGGCCTCCATCAGGTGTAACAGTTAGTTGGGAAGGCAAACCAACATCACTGTCAACATCCTCCCATTCTTTCTTTTCCCAGCCTTATATGCTGAGCCAGGACATTACAGTATGGGATATCCCATTGTTCAGTTGTGCTGGCTGTGCCCTGTCCCAGCTCCTTGTGCATCCCCAGCTTCCTCACTGATGGGGTGAGGAGCAGTAAAGACCTTGGCTCTGTGTAACCCCTGCTCAGGGATAATTAAAACATCCCTGTGTTATCAACTGTTTTCAGCACAGGTCCTAAACACAGCCCCATACCAGCTGCTAGGAAGAAAATTAACTCCATCTCAGCTCAAATTAGCATGTGGTGTAAGCAAACTTTGTCCATTTTTGTTTATATGGCACTTGGATCATCCAGTGAAAGTGTGAGTCTGTGCTGTGGGATACATTGTGGTAGTGCTGAGTTGAATGGACAGTTTCTAGCTGTGGTTTGAATTAGATGCAGTCTTCAGTAACAGTTGGAGACTTGAAGCTGTTGAGGAAAGCACCAATTCACTGCTTAAAACTGAACTGAAGGATAGTTGAAGCCTTAATTTATACTTGAGGTACTGGTTAGGAAAGGAAAGTGACATTTTGGCTGCCTTAGGCAAAACAGAAGTGACTATGTAAGACAGGAATGGCTGTACCAAAACCAGGGGAGACTGATGTTAAATCCTAACTTGCTTCTCAGATGCATTTGAAAAGAACCTTACTTACAGAACAGCTCATTTATCAGGGTCAGCCTTCAAAGATTTGTAGTAATGAATTTGTCTTGAAGACATAAAAATTAGTTTCCTCCTTGTTTTGCTACTTGATAGTGACTGTGTGTGCTTGGTATTTGTGTCCCCCTGTCCCCACATTTAAATCATGTGGGTTTCTTTCACAGATCATTGGATTTGGATCAGCCCTGCTTGAGGAGGTAGATCCCAATCCTGCTAACTTTGTTGGTGCTGGTATCATACACACAAAAACCACTCAGATTGGATGCTTGCTGCGCCTTGAACCCAACCTCCAGGCACAGGTATCTGTGTAACTGTCTCCAGCTTAGATCCAAGTTCTCATTTGAACTAAATACCTCTGTGTATCTGAAACCCCTTCAGATATTTAAAAACCACTATTGCAATAGCTACTTATGACTGCAGACTCCAACAAGAAATGAAATTGTAGCAGCTGGCCCTGGCCCAGCTGGGTAAGCTGCTTCTTCAGAGCAATTCTCCTTCCTCTTGGAAGAGATCATTGTAATATTCCAGACTGTCTTGTGCACTTTGGACCAGATGAAGCATGCTTCCTTTTGCTATTTTAAATTAGTAAAAGAGTAATTAGCTAAAAGAGAAAGCATAAGCAACTGAGTACAATGTCAAGAGTATTTTTACTAAAGCATTTTTGACAGAGGTGTTATCAAAATTAACTAAGGATTAAAAATAAGGTTTGGGTGGATGTGCCTTCTCTTCCATGAAGAAGTGGTTGTACAAGGTCCTTAGACTTTTCCACAGCATTTGCTCCTCTTTAACAGTTATTCAGGATAACACCTTTCTGTTAAAGCCAAAAAACACTTGACTAACAGTAATTCTCAGCAAGGGTTTGAAGATAGGGTTGCTTCAGCCAGTGGTTTGAAAAAGCTGTGTTGCTCAGTGGCTCGCTGCCTCTGAGCATTTTAATTTGTGACCTTTTTCCTACCAAAGCTTACCAAGCAAGTAAGAGGTAGCTGTTAGTTTTCAGTGTTGACTCTGTATCACTTTAATGCCAAACCATTTAAAAATTATTATTTTATGTTCTTTTTCAGATGTATAGGCTCACACTACGAACAAGTAAAGAAGCTGTATCTCAGAGATTATGTGAATTGCTGTCAGAACAGTTTTAATATTAACCATGTCAGTTTTGGTTTTTCCACTTATATCACTGTCATCATACTGCAAATAAATGTCTTGTACATCACTGTCTGAGTACTGCAATGTTAACCAATACCAGCTCCCTGCCTTAATAGGACTTGACCCTTGTTTGAAATTAAGACTGTAAAATGTACAGGGAAGTGACTTTTTCCATTAAAAATGGCTTTTAGTGTGTTACACAAAGGGTGGGAGGGCTGTCTTTTGCTCTTTTTTTTTTTTTCAGAGATCAGGCTTTTAAACTTGTTGAAGGGAAATTGTTTAATTGTGGCAATCAAGGATTTCAGCTGAAAATAGCTCAAAAACCTTCTGCTTCAGTACCTTTAAGAGATACTTCCTCTGCTCTGAGCTGAAAGAAACCAGTGTACTGTACTTTCTGCTCAGGAAGGTTAACTCCCATGTTAATACAGAGTCAAACTTTGTAAAGTTGAACATTGCCACAAGTTGTCTGCTGGGTGGAAGGGCAGATTTGAAGATGTGTTTGAATCTGATTAAAGTGAACATTTATGTTGTGTCGCCAATCTTTGTGTTTGAAAAATGCCACAGGACCAGAGTCTTAAAAGTATTGATCTTGTAATATTTTACATCTTAATGTTTTCTGATGTTTGAATTGAACACAAAAGCTATTCTTAATCCTGATCATCTCCATTAATGAGGTGAGCTTCTCTGGTAGGGGGTGAATGAGTATGTACTTGTTCGTTGTTTCTCAGTGAAGTTAAATGTTCTGTTCTATGTTTTTTCTGTTTGCCATCAGACTTCACAAGTAATAGTCCTAATGATGTGATACAATTAACTGCAGAAACTAGTATTGTATAAAAGAAGTGGGAAGAAATGGGCCCTTGGAGGGCTGTAAGGCATGCACTCTTAGGAGAAAATGTAATTTTAATCAATATCTCTTCCCCAGTGTACATTAATGCTCAGACTCTCAAGAGGTGGAATAACTGATATCTAAGCAGTTTCCTTCCTGTCAGTGGGAAAAATGTCTAACGTGGTGAAAACTTCTTTTGAAACTAAAGTAGAAGACCCAAAAATGTTCACCTTTTCTAGTGGTTTTTACAGCCAAAGTCTTTGTACCTTGTTTCACATCAAACTCTGCAGAAGTCAGTGGACAGAAATTTTGGCTCATGCTCCTCACACCTTGAGGTGAAACAGAGGCTGCTAAACCAAAGCAGGTGAGGTGGCCCATTTAGAACCCTGGGCTGGTGGCAGCAAGAGCTACGGACCATGGTGAACAAAATCAGCTCCTGCTGACAGGAGAAGGGAGCCTCAGGTCAAGATTTCCTCATGGTCATTGAAAGGAGGCCTGGGACTGCTGTGTCACAACACATACAGACAAGTGTGCCCAGGAAATGAAGGTGCTGAGTCATGGTGGTGACACAGAACACATTTAAATGAGGCTGCTGTCATGCTGCCCAGTGCTCGACAGGGGACAGGATTCTCCATGACTGAGTGTGCCTTGCTTTTTTTGGGTGCTTTGAGCTTAAATGATGGAACTGGGAGATTATCACTTGGTTTGGCTGAAGGCTCCTGATGGTACTTGAGCAAAAGTGAAAAATGAGGAACAAAGGTTTGGCTGTGATGTGTGGATTTTGGGGAATATGTTTTGTTTTTCCAGAAATGGCTGGTAACTATGGATTTTAAGGCTGAAAACTGGGCTAAAGGCGTGGTCTTTCTGCAAAAGTTCTCTTGAACAATTGGCCCCTTTAAGGCCTTTTCACATTCTTCTTAAGACTCTTCAATCATAAATGATGTCATTGGATATCTTGGTGAGTGGGTCCTGCAGTCAGGTTGGGCAGTTGGCAAATACTGATGGAATACCTTTTGTTTTGGCCTCTGGATGTTCTGTGTCTCATTATTAGTCCTGTTATGTTAACCATGCTCTTGGCTGCTCTGTTAAAATCTGATGTGCTGAACTAAAGGGAGTCTTAGCAAAGACAGAGGAGAAGGTTCTCTTTTGTATTTTCCAAATCCTGTTGTATATCTGTCCCCCTGAAAAATGTTTTGTGCCCTCATTAAAGGACACCTTGAGACACTGCACTACTTTATTTCACTTTGCTTTGGTTCAAGCTGTGCTAAAATGTGCATTAAAATATGGGAAGGAGGGGGGGTAAGGGAAAGTGTCTTTTCAGTGGTGACTGTGTTAAGCTTATGACTGTTCACTCTTTGTATTAAATGTCAGCTCAATGAAGCCATGAGCAGAAAAGTGAACAAATTAAAGACAAATACTTGATTTTATTTTTTTTGTGAATGATGGTTAACTTACCAGTGATGTATCCTGTCAAGCAGACAAATTAATTTCTGCAGTAAACAGTGTTATTGTTTTTAAGTGCAGTATTTTCAGGCATTGACATGTGAAAATAACTGAATAGCAAAACAGGTAGCATATGTTCATTCTTGACCTACACTCCAGTATGTAACATTTATGGTGATTGTCTTATTTGTATAAAACAAAGTTCTGTCAAATTAAGTGGAGAATTTTCATATAGAAGACTATATATTAGACTATATTCATCAGAAGAACATATTAAGATTAAATAAATGATTAGAACAGTGATGAAACTGTCCTTTTTTTGTTTGGGGGCATGAAAGTAAAAAAATACTCTAATGGAATGGTTGTGTAACACATTTGCTTCTTTTATGAGAAGTACTGGTGGGTTCATTCACTGGAATCTTACCTGGTCTACAAATTTCTGCTCCCGCATGAGCAAGTTTGATTTTGTTTTTGTTTGATTACAAGCTATAAATAGTCTATTTTAATAAAACCCCAGATGTAAAATCTTTCTCCCTAGAGTGTTTAACAACAGTAAGTACAGGAGTAGTACTTGCTGCTGTAAACTGCTCTAATAGTGGGATAGGGTTGAGGCTAAGCAGCACATCCCTGTATTGCATGCAGGGTTGATGGCACTGTAGAAGAGTAATCTAAATAACTGCTAAATAACCTCATTTAAGCTTTTAATGTATGCTTCAGATTCTACACTTGCTAAAAGGGAGGAAAAGGCACTCTGAGCTTTTGTGCAATGATACAGCTTCTTAAATTACTTGCAAACAAACTAGAGATTGTTTAGAGTGGCAGCAAGTAGAAGTTGTTTGTGAGTGAACCACTTGTATCCTGTTGGATGCCTGTTGGCTTTGATTTCTTGCAGAGAAATGCCCTCAGCTTCCTGCTTTCTCCCAAAGCTGCTCCATGTGTGTGTTGGTTATGTTTCTAGAAATGTCCCACCAGACTAAAGGTGCTTGTGGAAACCTCACCATTCCCTTTTGGGTCATGTAGCACCTTGCTTTCCAACCCTGTCATCTGTGGATGATGAGCACATGTGCTATGTCCACCTTCAAAGGCAAGGAACAGGTCAGTTCCCTTCTCCCACTGCAGTAGTGGGCTCTTCCACAGGTCCAAGTTGTCTGTAGTGAACCTAAGAAGACTATTTTTCAGTTAAAATAATTGGTCAAATAAGGAGAAAGAGGTTAGCAAATTTAGATCCTTCTACTTTATTTGAACATTGAATTTCTGTTACTGCCCAGTTCATGGGCCAGGTTTTAGCCTCTGGTTAAATAAATCACGCCGAGCAAGGCCAAACAGTTTCTTGTCCTCCCTCCTGATCCCCAGCCTGTTCTTTATTTCTGGGCCTGTTCTTTCTTGTCTCCTCTGCACCCCATCCTGCTCCTGATCAGGAATAATTTATCTGGTAACTCCACTGGTGGTCAGCAGCTCCTCAGGCAGCCTGACAGCAAGGCTGTCCTGTGTAATCAGTACAAGAGAACCCAGCAGTGAGCTGTGGAAGGATTAATTTGTCATCAGGGTTTAATTATAAAATAGGGGATCTGCAGCCAGCAGGTCTGGCTAGTGTGTGCAACTATCAAAGTTACACACACAGCCACTAAATGCAATGATTTCTGTGGTGAGCCTTTGTCCAGGGTTATCTGGGTCTTGGCATGGTAGTTGGAACTGCTTCTTAAGAAGTTCAAGTGGCCTGCAGCAGCCACATGCTGTGGTGACCGTCATCTTCTCAACATCCAGCCTGTGTGGAAGGGAGGGAGAATCAGTTGGCATTTGTTTACAGCATTTCAGGCTCCCAGCCTTTCAAGTGTATCAACTTCTTTATTTTCCATGGTGGGAGGTTTAGGGGAAAGAGCACAGCCCTCAGCTGGATAGTTCTGTCAACTACAGGACTACAAACAATGTGGAAAATGACTCCAGTTTGAAGTTCTCAGGATGCAGAAACTCTGGTGTACTGAGCTGCTGCCTTCCATTTTAGAACAGGATGGACTCTATGATCCTTGTGGGTCCTTTCCAGCTCAGGATAGTCTGTGATTCATCATCTGTTAGGCCTTGGACCTCACTGGAAAACTAAGAGAATTTGATTGCCCTGGTTCCTTTTTGGCCTTCTGAATATTTATAAAGTAACCAGGGGTTAAATTTGTTAAAGCTGCGCACTGGACTACGTCAGAGTTTACAAAAGGTCTCTTCTGCACATGCTGAATTGTGTGTGTTCCTTTAGCAGTTCACAGAGGAAGGAAAACCCCTTTGTCCCTCTGAAGAGCTAGTGCTGGAATCTGAGGTGATGGCTGCATGATGCCAGTTCTGGGTGTGAGGTCAGCTAACAAGGTACAAGACCTGCACATAATTGCTGAATTCACAGTAAATGCACAGGCAGGTGAAGTGGGAGCTTGAATAGGCAGGTAAGGATTTGAGTCTGTCCTTACAGTACTGCAGTTCTTAGGCTGTTGATTTCCTGGTTGTTTTCAGCCTCCTGCTGGCTTTGGTTCTGCCTTTCTCTTTGTCAGTGGGAACTATTGATAACAGGCCAGAACTCAAGTATGGAAAGAAGAGAGTTAAGGAAAAAAATATTTTTTGGAAAAACCTCTTTTGAAGCAGAGGAAAGTTTTCTTGGTTTCAGTTAAAATTGGGTTTTAACCACAACTTTCTTAGCAGTTGAGAAAAACCTTAACTCTAAAAGTCTTCTCCAGGTTTCACAGCCCTTTTGTCAACTCTCAGGGTACGTGATCAGTCATCATGGACACAGCACATGCTGGGTGCACCTGAATGTGCTTCAAAGGGGACAATTTTTAGCATCAGGATTAATTTAAATTAGTTCCTGCAAAAGCAAAACCCTTCATCGTTTTCCATTCTTGAATATTGTATTGGCTTGGATTGTTGGGAATGTATTTTTTTTCCCCAGTAACTAACTCTAATACTGCTGCACTGTTTACGTGTATTGAAGCCTTGATTTCCTGCCAAATTCTCCTAATGGGCAGCAGAAGTGCACAGGCTCAGATAGTACCCTTGTAATTATAAAATATATCTGAGTTACACTATTAGGAGCATGTTATGAGACAGCTGAAGTGACATTACTTACCTTAGATGGAATTTCTTATTTTACTGTCTTAGCTATTTGAAATAGGTATTTGTAGTTTAAAACACTTTTTCAATCTTTAAAAAGCAAACAAAACCAAAACTCCAGCCATCAAAACAACAAAAAAGCCCTCCAAACCTTTTTTAAAAACAAAACAACAAAAACTTGAGGAAGTGAGATGACCATCCTTGATTAGATGAGAAGTCTTGTGTAATAAATGACCTATTGTGTAATAAATGACCTATTAACTAGTTTATACAGCAATGTTGTATATTGCTGGGTGGATTCTAACCACATTTTCCTCCCTGAATTATAAAGGCACAGTAGTTCAAAATTTTCCCTACTTACAGGTGACCAAATAAGGAAAACAACTTTAGTCCTGTACAGCCTCAGTTATTCTTACTTTGTTGAAGATGGACATGATCCTTCACATCGGCTCAAAGTGACATTTGTGGAACAGCCTTTGTAAGTTATTTCTTCTTCATATTCAACTTCTTTACAATGCTCTGTCAAATGTAAAAAGAAAAAATTTCTGCAAAAATTCATCTTGGTCTTTCTGAGTGACCTTTGTTAGATGCCAAACGCCTCCATATTTGGTTTCATGGAAAACCATTCTTATTGCATGAGATATTTAACAAGTCACAAGTGAGTTACACAGCAAGAAAAGGCTTTAAACTGGGTGTTAAAGTTGCAGGAGAGGCTTACTCTGGGGGACAACAAAAAAGAATAAAGTTCTTTTTTTAAGAAAACAGAAGTTGTTGGAAATAAAATGAGCAAAAACCCCAAACCTGTTAGGAATATAGTACTCATTCAGTCCAGCATGGCAAAACCAATCCTCTGCTCTGAACACAGAGATGCAAAGAGAACAACCAGTTGGCTCATTCTGGTAGAATTATTTCTGGTTCACAGACATTACTTATTTGAAAATGGCTTAATTTACTCATTTTAAGGATATATTTATAGGTAGACAGAACGTGACAACTTGCCTTGCTAGGGAGAATGTTTAATGCTACATGTTAGGTAACGATTCTGTGTCAGTGTTAACGTTTCCTCCTGCCTTGAAGCACCACACTAAACACTTTATGAAGCAGAAAGCTGACTGAAAATGCAGGTTTTCCAAGGAGTTCAGTGTTTGAAGTTTATATAAAGGAGAACAAAGATGTTGAAAACAATAAAGGCAATTCATGCACCACTCACACCTGATCCTGCACAAGGATGTTTTAAGCACAGTCAGGTTCCCTGCTGAGAGAAAGGTTATAGATTATAGAACATTATTGCAGGAGAGGCTCAGGTAATGCTGTAGTATGACTTTGGGATTTTCTTATTGGAAAATAAGACAAGTACTAACTGGGCAGTAGACTAAGATGCTGTATCTAGATGCCCAAGTGTGCAGAACATGTGAGAGCTAACAGGAAGGCTGCTGGGTAATGAGGGGATAACCTGTTCCAATAAGGTTTCTTACACTGCCTTTTAAGATGACAAAGATTCTGTGGCTCTCCTGATACGCATCCTGTCAGACTCTGTAACTCACACTTCTTAATGTTTAAAATACTGAATAGCAGTGAACCTGTATGAAATTTAAGATGTCAGACAACAGCATTACAAAAAATAACTGCAGAAAGGGCAAGAAGAAAAGATGGAGTCAATGGGTTCAAACAAGATCAAAGCCAAAGTATACATAAAGAAAATTCATACACTCATTAAAAAAAAAGACATCTGAAGCAATTCCACAATAAAGGGAATAATATGGAGATACATTACCATGTGGCACTGTTGATGGCACAACAGAGGACAGTGATGTTGAAAGTCCAGAGGTGAGAGGAGGAGATGATGTCGTGTGGGCAGTGGTCAGTGTTGTTGTTCGCAAGGAGCTCCCTTCAACCGACTCCGTAGAAGCCGTAGTGATGACATGGGGAGCAAAGGTAATAGTTGTAGATAAAACAGTTGGGATCAGTGCTGGCCTGGACTGGGGAGAGATGCTGGTAGGGACAGCTAATGAAGACGTTTTGCCATATGGAGTCGTGGTGTTTTGGAAGTAAGAATGTGTAGTGCTCTCAGCAGACCTCAGTGTGGAAGTAGTCAGGGATGTAGGCACAGACACTGTGCTGAAGGATGGGGCC
This sequence comes from Aegithalos caudatus, assembly GCA_013389925.1. Classification (NCBI taxonomy): domain Eukaryota; kingdom Metazoa; phylum Chordata; class Aves; order Passeriformes; family Aegithalidae; genus Aegithalos; species Aegithalos caudatus. The sequence goes on from WEIU01015882.1 coordinate 172,954, forward strand.
ACAGCAGAAGAGAATGGAGACATGGCAGTGGATGGCAGGGTGCTAAGGGGGCTGCTGGGAGCAGGCAGAGAGCTGGGATTTGGAGAGGTTTCCAGAGGCAATTCTGTGGAGACAGAGGTCTTGGAGGTGCTGCTGATGGAGGTGGTGGCCGTGGTCTTGTACGTGGTCACGGGTGGCGCAATGTGCGGCACAGTCGACTGTTCCTGGGTAGAGGCTGTCAGGAAGAAGGCACAGGTAAAATTGAGGATGGCCATCTGGCCACTTCTTCACTCTCCTTATTCAGACACGGGGAGAGAATCAGAAAAGCTAAAGCAGGAACAGCCACACATGTCCAGAGAGAGAGAGTTTTCAGAAGTGAAGAAATTAAAAACCAAATGAAGATCCACTTAGGAGATGCAAAGGCAGACACTCACCGCATCCCACCACTTGCCAATATCCAGCCAGTCTCCAAGCAATGGCTACTTGGCAGTAACTGCCCTACACTCCCACTGTACAGATCAGCATGATAATGTGTGGTATGCAGTGTCTCCTTGGCCACTGGCTTTGGGCCAGCTATGCTGGCTGTGTCCCTGATGGACATCATGACCACCCCATGCCTGCTCCATGGCTGGATAAAGGACAGAGGAGGCCCAAGTGCTGAACAGGCACTCCAGAGCAATCATCAAAGCACTTCTGTGCCATCAACACAGGCTGGGACTCACATCTAAAACAGAACCAGAAAATCTGCTAGGAACAATAATTAGCTCAGTCATAAGCAGAGCCAGTGAACAGGACTACACAGGGGAACCAATCCGGTCAAAGGCCAAGTAATGGAGGGGTAAGCAGCCATAACAAATGGTAAAACTGGGATGTGGTTTTTGAAAGCAACAAAGAAGGACCAGACATAGGTGAAGTGACAGAAAAATGGAGAGCTGGAGAAACAAAGCAGGAGAAGAATGGCTAGGAGAGAGCCTCACCAGGCTGTGAGGAGCTGAGCC
>WEIU01015884.1:25391-49198 GCA_013389925.1 Aegithalos caudatus
TCCATCCATCCATCCATCCCTGCAGGGCTCACCAGCACAGATGTGCTCCTGTCCTTGGCCCTGTTTGCCACCAGCACCAACCTGCCTCCATCCCACCTGCCCATGGCATTGCACAGAATTCCCAGCACAAAATTCCCAGCAGCACGGGCCAAAGCCCAAATTATAACCCAAATTCTTAGCACACATCTGCATGTTTCACTGCAAACTCCATCCCAGTGGGCAGCAGCTGCTGAATTCCCATTCCAGAGCTGATCCCAGGGTGACCTCAAAGCTTAAAAAGCTCAGGAGGGGTCATGGAAGAGCTGGACCAAATGGAATCCCAAAGCACAGAGTGTCACAGCCACACACAGGGTCTGTGGGCTTGATCTGGGACAAGCCACCCAAAACAAGAGGAGTGAAGTGAGTGTGCAAGGTGCAGGTGGAGCGTGGCAGCAGTGAGAGCCTCCACCAAGAACCCACTCCAAACACAGCAGCCATTACCTGCAGAACAGAACATTCCCTCTGCCTTGCTCAAGGAATGCCAAGCATGGTTGGAAAAATACTCCCCTAAAAGCACATTCTTCCTTCAAAACCCTCTCCTAAAAGCATGTTCTTTCTTTAAAAACCCTCTCCTGAAAGCATGTTCTTTCTTTAAAAACCCTCTCCCCTTTAGAGCACATTCTTGCTTAAAACCCCTCTCCTAAAAGCATGTTCTCCCTTTAAAAACACACTTTAGAAGCACATTATTCATTTAAAAATCCTCTCCCCTTTAAAGCACATTCTTCCTTAAGAATCCTCTCCTAACAGCACTTTGCAGAGCTTGGGCAGGAGCTTTATGGCAGCCCCAGGTGAAGTCCAAGGTTCACCGTGTCCCCACAGTCCCTGATCAGCTGGGACACGGAGCTGTCACCTCCAGAATCCCCAATTCTGGCTGTGACCATGGGGAGGAATTGGGGAACTGCCACACACAAGTCTGGAGGAAGATCCTGCAGGAAGAGCAGAGGCTCCATGGTGGCTCCCACGTGGAACAGGGCACGTTCCCAGGGTGAGCCTCAGCAGATGTGGACGTGCTCACCTCCCATCAAGTGGAAATTCCCAACAGAATTTCAGGGAAGAGCTCAATTTGCAGAATTCACCACAAGCTGAAGAGAAAGGAGAGCCAACTTTCCTGGCAGGAAACACACCCTGCACCTTTCCAGTGCTACTGCCAGTCACCAAACACCCCAAAAAGGAGCAGCACTTGTGAGTGCTGCCTTCCCACTTGCTCCGACCCCGCAGCCCACCTTAAACAACAATTACCCCGCTCATCTCCACTTCCAACACCAAATTCTGCTTTAACTCCCGGCCACACCACTCCCCCAACTCTCCCCCAGGAATGCTGATGTTCTCAAGTCTCCAGAGCAGCCCTGGAGCAGGGAATGGTGGGGAAAGCAGAGCTGGAATTTCTCACCCAAGGTGGCAGCTGCCGCCAGCCCGGCCGCGTACGGATCCGTCCCCGGAGGCGCCGCGCTGATGATGTAGGGGTTGGGAACGAAGGCAGCGGGAGCTAAACCTGCTGGAAACATTCCTGTCAGTAAAATCAAAGCCCACAGCACTGCAGCCCCACCACAGCCCCCCTGCTGCTGCCTGGGCAACACCAAACTCGGCCTGGGTGAGGGGGTTTGGGGTTTTTACAGGCAGGGAGGGAAGGAGCGGTGAGCGCTGATGGGCACAGGAGAGGTCTGGCATTAAAAAATCCCAAATTCCAAGGATTCAATGCTCCTAAAGAGGTAAAAACCTTTATATCCAGCAGCTCAGGTGCTTCTGCAGGGCAGACAGACCCTGTTCAGGAGGCTGGAGCTGGTGACTACTCTGTATTTCCTGCAGTGAATAAATCAGGATCCAAACCAGCCCATTGTGAGCTCCATACCCACCACAGGATCCCAGCCCTGCCCCTGGTCAGGCTGGAAAAGCATTCCCAGCCTCTGCAAGGGGACAGTTTAATCATTAGAGAGCCCAGGGGTGGCAGAGGGGTGTGCAGGGAGGTGAAGGTGAAGGGGAGGAAGTTAAAAGCTGAATAATTTCAATCCCTGAACTCCAGCGAGCACACAAGGGCACAGCACAGGGCTGGGAGAGCCCAACACGTTTGTACTGAGGGACTGGGCAGGAAGAACCACCACAAATTCCTTATTGTGCTAAAAAAATGTAAGTTTAATCATCCAGGAGCAGCACTTCTATAGTTTTCCTGGTTTTTTTTTGGCTCAGGAGCAGGGCAGACTCACCTATGTGTGGCTGGTGGGCAGCAGCCAGGGCGTACTGCTGCTGCTGGGCTGCTGTCAGCTGCTGCACTGCCAGTGCATTGGGCCTCTGGAACAGCTGTGGGCAGAGCAGAAACAGTCCTGAGAATGGGCATGAACTGTCCTGAAAGTGGGCACAAACATTCCTGAGAGTGGGCATGAACTGCCCTGAAAGTGGGCACAAACATTCCTGAAAGTGGGCACAAACACTCCTGAAACTGGGCACAAACTGTCCTGAAACTGGGCACAAACACTCCTGAGAATGGGCACTAACACCCTTAAACTGGGCACCCACACTCCCTAAATCAGGCAGGGAGCACAGTGTCCTTTAATCAGGCACAAAACCCAAACAGTGCCCTGAAATCAGGCACAAACACCCCTGAAATCAGGCACAAACACCCTGAAATTAGGCACAAACACAGCCTGTCCACCTCCCTCCCTTCCAGGATCATTTCCAAGGTGGGAATGACTTCACAAACCACTCTTTTCTCCCTGCACTCCCTCAGAAAAGGCCTGGATGCCCAAATGCCCACGATTTTCACACCTATTATNGAAAGCAGACACAAACCCCCTGAAACCAGCCACAAACCCCCTGAAATCAGGCACAAACACCCCTGAAATCAGGCACAAACACCCTGAAATTAGGCACAAACACAGCCTGTCCACCTCCCTCCCTTCCAGGATCATTTCCAAGGTGGGAATGACTTCACAAACCACTCTTTTCTCCCTGCACTCCCTCAGAAAAGGCCTGGATGCCCAAATGCCCACGATTTTCACACCTATTATCCTGCCCTCCTTTCAGACAAGCGAGCTGCTGGCAGAAGCAGCAATAATTCTGCCCAAATTTTTGGCAGAAACCCACAACCATCACCAAGCAGCCCAGAAAACATTAAGAAAACTCGACTGCTTTTGTTTTTTTAAAGGCAAAAATTGAGAGTTGGTTCTCCTGAGAGCAGGGTGAGCAAAGCTGTGTGAGAAAACCCACCTTTATTTTTTGTCTTTTTACAAGTTCTTCAGGTGGAGAAAACCCCTCTGAGGGGTCAGCACTGGGTTTATGAGGTGGAAATGCAGCACAGAGGGCAGGCAGAATGAACCTGCTGTGTGCCAAACCCCAACCCTCATCCCCAGGACCCTGGGGCTCCTGTAACACCCAGGGGTAGCAGAATATTCCTTGTGGAGGAAAATGTCACATTTACAGCTCCTTTCTTGCCTCCCTGCCCATAAAACACCCTGGGCAGTGTGGGTGCACAACACCCCTGCTTTTCCTGCCTGATTTGTGGGTTTTGGGTGCCATTTGTGCTCACACAAAGCCCTTGGCAGCTCTGTTCAGGTGCCACCTGTCCCCAAAGCTCCCCTGGCATCCCTGAGTGCAAAAACACAGGGAGATCGTGGACAACAGGACTGCAGAACATGGAATGAGGGCTCTGTGACCAGCAACATCTCACTGATCAGCAAATATGGGGGAAAAAAAATCCTATAAATCCCCTTAAACTGCTTCCTGGAATGTGTATTCCTCTGGAGCATCCTTGGGTTTGGGGTCTGCTTTCTTATTAGTTCAGCAATTTTAGTTTTTAAGCTTTCTTCAGCTAAAAAATTTCAGCAAAAATTGAGTTGTCCCATGCTTTTGCATCCCTGGGATCAGCTTTTCCAGCCTGTTGATGTGGATTCTGTCACAGTGAGGCAGAGAGGAAATGGCTGGGTTATTATTTCCTTGCCTTGAGGGCACAAAAAGCATTTTTATCTCCCTAAAAACACTTCTTGTGCTCACTTTACACGTCTGAGAACTTCCACAGCTCTGAAATGCAACTCAGTGATCCATCTGGGAATCAGAGAAACTGGGAAAAAGGAATCCACAGCTACTCAGAGCCTCAGTATTTCCCCATCAATATTTCACCTGCTGCTCTTGGCTCTTTTTGTTGTCTGCCTGCCCTGGGGGCTCAGCAGATCCCTGCAAAATTTGACATAAAAGGTCTGCAAGGAAGCTGGAGAGGGATTTTTTACAGCAGAGGAAAAGGGGAATGGCATGAAACGAAGGGAGGAGGGATTTAGGGGCAATATTGGGCAGGAATTGCTCCCTGGGAGGGTGGGGAGGGGCTGGGATGGAATTCCCAGAGAAACTGTGGCTGCCCCTGGATGCCTGGAAGTGTCCAAAGCCAGGCTGGGACAGTGGGAGGTGTCCATGCCCATGGCAGGGGTTGGAATTGGATGAGTTTTCAAGTCCTTTCCCACCCAAACCATCCCAGGATTCTGTCACCTCTCCCTGTCCCTGCTTTAATTCACAGCCTTGCTCAGCTCCCTCCCAAGGAACTGAGCCCAGCTCCAACCCTGCAGCTGCAGAATTCACCCTGTAGCCTGTCCAGGGAAGCAGAGCCAAGAAAAAGCATCCCAAGTGCAGGCTCTGCTCAGCCAGATAAGCCACAGGAGCCCTGGGAATCATCAAATCCAGGAATTTAGGAAGAGCTGTTAAAGGCTGCTGTCTCCATCTGCTGACAGCACAGCCCACATCCCAAACCCACAGATCTGTGTGAAAAGGTGGCATTGAGGCAGTGGGAAAAGGACAGGGAACCTCTGAAACAGGAATAGGAACCTGAATTTACAGAGGGATCAGGAAAGTGCACCTGGAGCACTTCAGGCTGTTGGAAAATGTGTTTGGAGTGAAAAGCCACAAAGCCCTGACAGGGTTCTGGAGAGCCCAGGGAGATGATCCAACATTTCACTGAGGCTGTGCACACAACTGAAGGATGGTTTCCAGCACGGGGAGCAGCTCACTGAGGGAATTCCAGGGAAGCAGAACCCCACAGTTGTAGGAATGCTGGAAGATCAGATTTCCCTCAGCCAGTTTCTTCTGCAATATCTGACATCCCCCATCAGATCCCACATGGGTAAAACCTTCCCCTCCCTCTCCTGCCTTCAGCTGTGCTTGCCTGGAATCCCTTCCAGCATGGGATGCTTCCCCACAGCCCCAAAAGGCACTTTTAGGGATGAGATCCCTTGCTCAGGACAGGTTTCCTGCTGACAGCAGAATGGCAAAAGGCAGATATTCCTTTCATCCAGGCTGAGAGTGGCAGTGGGCAGCAAGAACCCTGAGCTTTGGGGATCAGGAATTAAAGAAATGGGCACAAGTGTGAGCCAAGAGCCCTGGATTGACACAAACCTGCCCAGACAGGGCACATTTGGCTGGGAATGATTCCTGAGGTTCAGTGCAGCCCCTCAGGCTGACAAAAGGCTCCTGTTTGCTCTCCCTGCAGGTGGAAGCTGCAACAAGGCTGGAAAGTGAAAATAACAGATCTTGTGTGGTCTGGGTGGGACTGAGGGGCAGCAGCTGAGTCCTCACTGCTCCCCAAAAACCAGGGAGAGATGAGAAGGGATTTGGGCTTCACAACAGAGAAATGGAGCTGGGAAAGGGAATGGAGCCCCAGGAGGGGCTGAGGGAGCTGGGAAAGGGAATGGAGCCCCAGGAGAGGCTGAGGGAGCTGGGAAAGGAGAAAAGGAGGCTCAGGGGGGCCCTTGTGGCTCTGCACAGCTCCTGCCAGGAGGGGACAGCCGGGGGGGATTTGGGATCTGCTCCCAGGGAACAGGGACAGGAGGAGAGGGAACGGCCTCAGGCTGGGCCAGGGCAGGCTCAGGGTGGATTTTAGGAATTTCCCCGTGGAAAGGGAGCTCAGGGCTTGGCAGTGCCCAGGGAGGTTGGCAGTGCCCATCCCTGGAGGTGCCCAAGGAATTCCTGGATGTGGCACTCAGGGCTCTGGGTGGGGACAAGGTGGGCACAGCTGGCACTCCGTGCTCTCAGAGCCCTTTTCCCACCTCAGCAATTCCATGACTCTCACATGATTCTCACACAGCTGATGACACAGAGGTGACTTCAGCTCCACATGGACATTGCCCATCTACTTAGTATGAAATAAAAACTCCAAATCCAGCAGAAATCCCCATCACTCCTGAAATGGGGACCTTTCCCTGCCCTGCCTTCTTTTGGGAGGGTTTATTTCCACTAGTGAGGTGCCAGACGTGCCAAATTTGGAATCTTAAACTTTAAAGGCTGAAAGAAACAAATAAAAACTCCTCAAACTTGTAAATGAGCCTTCACTTAAATAGAAAACCCTGACAAAATGCAAATTCCAGGCTTCCCACTCCTGCCATTCCAGTCCCATCTCTAATGCTTCTCCACAAGCAGCTCACTTCTGGAGCCCTGATGTATTAAAAAACACACAACTTTCCTGGTTAAAAAGTAATTCTGGCAAGCCAGACCTTACACCAGAGCAAGACAAAGACTTGGAACTATCTGAGGCTTTTTTTCCTTTTTGAACTCTGCAGCAGCTATTTAATTTAATCATTAAATTTTCCATCATTAACCTCCCAAAGATGCTGTAGAACAGAGCAGCCAACTGAGCTCCAACACAGATATTTACATTGCTTTTAAGGCTGTGATAACTCAGCACAAACTTGGCAATGCTTCCCCTCACTCCAGAGTGCCAGAGGCTCTTCTGCTAAAAAAAAAAATCAGATTATTTCAGGGAAGCCAGGGAGAGTTATATATCCCTGCAATTCAGCTACAACAAAGGATTCCCTTCTTCTTTGAGGGCTATCACACTTGCAAAGGGAGAGCAATAAAGTTTACAATCATTACCCAAACGAGCAGGAACAGGAGCAGAGCAGGAGTGGATTGCTGGAGCCAGGCCCAGCATTCAGCAGGAGCCAGGGGAGGCTCTGGATCAGGGAATGTGGGCTTGTGTGGGAGAAAGGGCAAATAAACCTGAGCCAGGCTCACATCAGGGCTCTGGGACTGGACTCTGCCCTTAGGGCTGGAGCCAGGCTCACATCAGGAGGCTGGGACTGCTGCTGGGCTCAGGCTGCTCTGCATGGGGCAGGAAAGGCAAAAGTGGGGCTCAGCAGGGCCAAAAGTGGGGATCAGCAGGGCCAAAAGTGGGGCTCAGCAGGGCCAGAAGTGGGGATCAGCAGGGCCAAAAGTGGGGCTCAGCAGGACCAAATGTGGGGCTTAACAAAACACAACATGGGGCTCAGCAGGGCCAAAAGTGGGGCGCAGCAGGGCCAGAAGTGGGGATCAGCAGGGCCAAAAGTGGGGCGCAGCAGGGCCAGAAGTGGGGATCAGCAGGGCCAAAAGTGGGGCGCAGCAGGGCCAGAAGTGGGGATCAGCAGGGCCAAAAGTGGGGCGCAGCAGGGCCAGAAGTGGGGATCAGCAGGGCCAAAAGTGGGGCGCAGCAGGGCCAGAAGTGGGGATCAGCAGGGCCAAAAGTGGGGCGCAGCAGGGCCAGAAGTGGGGATCAGCAGGGCCAAAAGTGGGGCGCAGCAGGGCCAGAAGTGGGGATCAGCAGGGCCAAAAGTGGGGCGCAGCAGGGCCAGAAGTGGGGATCAGCAGGGCCAAAAGTGGGGCGCAGCAGGGCCAGAAGTGGGGATCAGCAGGGCCAAAAGTGGGGCGCAGCAGGGCCAGAAGTGGGGATCAGCAGGGCCAAAAGTGGGGCTCAGCAGGGCCAAAAGTGGGGCTCAGCTGGGCCAAAAGTGGGGCTTAACAAAACCCAGCATGGGGCTCAGCAAAGCCCAGTGTGGGGCTCACACCTGGGCTGGGCAGGGGCTGGGGCTCAGTCACTTCTTGGGCTGCAGGGTGGGTGTCTGGGGTGTTTTTTAACACTTTTTTACTACTTTAAAGCTCTTTTTTCAATGCTTGCTCTTGGAGACAGCCAGGAGCACCAGAGAGGGCAGTGCTGTGGGAATTGCTGTGGGAATTCTGTTTATTCCAGCTGCCAGGTGCTGCTGGAAGCAGATCTGCTCTGATTCCCAGGATGGACACACACACGAGAACACCTCTCCAATCTTCCTCCATCCCTTTTCCCAGTACAGCACCCTGAGCTCATCCCCCACCACACAGCAATTCCCTGGAAGCAGGGGATGGATCAGGGAGCACTCCTCACCTGCTGCTGCTCCTGAGCTCATCCCACCCCACACAGCAATTCCCTGCACGCAGGGGATGGATCAGGGACCACTCCTTACCTGCTGCTGGTCCCCAGCTCAAGCCCCACACAGCAATTCCCTGGAAAGGGGCTGGAGCAGGGAGCACTCCTCACCTGCTGCTGGTCCCCAGCTCAAGCCCCACACAGCAATTCCCTGCATGCAGGGGATGGATCAGGGACCACTCCTGAGCTCATCCCACACCTCACAGAACAATTCCCTGGCAGCAGGGGCTGGAGCAGGGGTCATTCCTCACCTGCTGCTGGTCCCCAGCTCACCCCTCACACAGGAATCCCCTGGAAAGGTCCTGGATCAGGGATCACCCCTCACTTGCTGCTGCTCCCCAGCTCACCCCCCACACATGAATCCCCTGGGAAGGTCCTGGATCAGGGAGCACCCCTCACCTGCTGCTGCTCCCCAGCTCACCCCCCACACAGACCAATCCCTTGGGAAGAGGATGGATCAGGGAGCACCCCTCACCTGCTGCTGCTCCCCAGCTCATCCCACCCCACAGACCAATCCCTTGGGAAGGTCCTGGATCAGGGGTCACCCCTCACCTGCTGCTGGGAGCTGTAGTCGAAGAGCCCCACGGTGGCGGCGGCCGAGTCCACGGGCACCTGAGTTCCGGAATAATCGAACTGCAGCGGCTCCATGCCCACGTGCTCCATGGGGTCCAGGGGCACGCTCTGCGATTCCATGGTGGAGAAATCCTCCACGGGCTTGGCCCCGTTGGTGCTGGCCAGCTGGGCCAGCCCCTCGGAGCCGTTCTGGCTGGGGCCCAGCAGATCCACCTCGCTGCCGGAGTTCGGGCAGTTCCCAGGAGTGCGGCTGCGGGAGAGGGGAAAAACGTCGGGAAAAAAAGGGCAGGGATGCTCCAGAACGTCCTCTGAGGTTTTTATAACCTCCTGGAGGTGCTGGAGTGAAAGGGGAGAAAGAAAGATATGGGTTGAAATGGTTCTCTAAATTGGAAATTCTCTGGAAATTGGTGTGTTTGAGGAAATAAAAATTAAAAGCGGGGATGTTCCGTCACACTCCCCACATCCTGCAGAGATCCTTGGAGGTGGTGCAGAACAGGGGGAAAAAATAAAGAGATGGTTTGAAATGGTTGCAGAAATTAATTGTATGGAGAGATTGATTTATTTTAAATATACAAAGTAAAAGTAGGAATGATCCATCCCAACATCACATCCCCAGACCCATCAGAACTGCTTGGAGGTGCTGCAGAAAAGGGGGGAAAAATAAAAAAGATGGGCTGAAATAGTTCCCTGAGTGAATTCTACTGAGAAATCCAGAATGTATGAGAATTCTACTGAGAAATCCAGAATGTTCCATGTATTTAAAAAATAAGCAAAAAAATAAAACCAGGAATGCTCCAGCCCAGCATCCCAGCACAAACACACCCCAAGACCCACCAGAAGTCCCTGGAAATGTTGTAGAAGACAAGAAAAAAAAATATAAAGAGATGGTCTGAAATTGTTCCCTGAGTTAATTCTACATAAAAATTGATGTATTTAAAAAAATAAAAGCAGGAATGCTCCAGCCCAGCATCAGACCCACCAGAACTGCCTGGAGGTTGTGTAATAAAGAGGGGATAAGTAAAAAACATGGTCTGAAATAATTCCCTGAGTTAATTCCACATAGAAATTGATGTATTTTAAAAACAAAAAATAACCTACAGCCCACAGTCCCCAGCCCCAAACACCTGTTACAGTAAAAATGTTAAAAAAATTTGGTTTCTGTTTTCTCCTTAATTAAGAATCAGCCATAACAAGCCAGAATCCCCACAAATAGTTATATTTAATGGAGGTATTTAGTGATTTTTAACTGTGTGAAGCTCTGGCACCAAATCTCACCTAACACCATTCCAAGGTAGCTGCCATGGGCTCCTGCTCACACAAAGTAAGGATTGGATTCCATGGGAATGCTTCATATCCAAGGAAGAGCCAGGAATGTGCATTTCCCAGCACTTTCTTTGGCTTTTACATTTCATTTTACCATTGGTTTGGCTTTTCCAGTTTTGCTACAAGCCACCAGGAGCCACAAAGGCAAGTGAGGGATGCAAATGTATCAATTACATCAACAGCCACAATTCCAGGATGTCCTGACCCCTGCAGAGCTGCAAGGAACAAATCCAACCCCCCAGCTGTAATCTGGACCAGGACACGAGCAGAGCCAACACTTTCCACAGGGATTTCCACAGGAATCCCACACAGAGGGAATAAAACCAGTGAAAATACTGGGATCACACACAGAGGGAATAAAACCAGTGAAAATACTGGGATCACACACAGAGGGAATAAAACCAGTGAAAATACTGGGATCACACACAGCCCTGAGCTCTCAGGTGTTCCCACCACTCCCTGTGCTTCCCTGAGGACATCCAGAGCATCCTTGGGACCCTGGAGCTTCCACTACAGCATGGAGAAACCTTTCCAAAACCCTGAAGTGCATGTGTAGGTTTGGAATTGGGCTGATCCCACAGGGATGTGTCAGTCACTGCTGGGCAGAGCCAGGGGCTGCTCTGCTCCTCACCCCCAGTGAGGGACTGGAGGGACCTGGGGGGACCTGGGGGGACACAGCTGGGACAGCTGATCCAAGGGATTTAGTGAAATAAATTTTATAATTCATTTATAAAATCATTTGGATCAGATAAAGGAAGGATTTGTCACACTGAGGGTGGGCAGGCCCTGGCACATTCCCAGAGCAGCTGTGGCTGCCCCTGGATCCCTGGCAGTGCCCAAGGCCAGGCTGGGCATTGGGACACTGGGAGCTGTCCCTGCCAGGGCTGGGGTGGGATGGATGGGATTTCAGGCCCTTTCCAACCCAGCCCACTCAGGAATTCTGTGATATCCCAGCCCACAGAGCACCCAGAGCTGAGGGAAGGGGAAGGGGAGGGTGTTTGGGCTGATGGTGCTTGGTCTTCACCAGTCACTGCCACAGAACCCCAGACTGGGACAGGCTGCAGGGACCCCAGGGACCCCAGNGACACTGGGAGCTGTCCCTGCCAGGGCTGGGGTGGGATGGATGGGATTTCAGGCCCTTTCCAACCCAGCCCACTCAGGAATTCTGTGATATCCCAGCCCACAGAGCACCCAGAGCTGAGGGAAGGGGAAGGGGAGGGTGTTTGGGCTGATGGTGCTTGGTCTTCACCAGTCACTGCCACAGAACCCCAGACTGGGACAGGCTGCAGGGACCCCAGGGACCCCAGGGACCCCAGGGACACTCCCTGCTCCAGCAGGGCCATCCCAGAGCTCAGGGCACTGCACTGTGTCCAATGGCTCTGGAATATCCCAGGAGGAGACTCCAGGCCCTGTCTGGGCTCTGCTCAGGGCAGTTCTGCCTCCTGTGCTGCACACAGGGACACACAGGGACAGACATGGGGACAGACATGGGGACAGACTGGGACAGACATGGGGACAGACTGGGACAGACATGGGGACACACAGGGACAGACATGGGGACAGACAGGGACAGAGAGGGACAGACTGGGACAGACTGGGACACACAGGGACACACAGGGACAGACATGGGGACAGACAGGGACAGACATGGGGACAGACATGGGGACAGACATGGGGACAGACAGGGACAGAGAGGGACACACAGGGACACACAGGGACACACAGGGACACACAGGGACAGACAGGGACAGACAGGGACAGACAGGGACAAAGAGGGACACACAGGGACACCCAGGGACAGACAGGGACAGACAGGGACAGACAGGGACACTCTGGGACACCCAGGGACAGACAGGGACACCCAGGGACACCCAGAGACCCCTAGGGACACCCAGGAACACTCAGGGACACCCAGGGCTGAGGCCCCTCTCCCTGGGGCTCCCCCCCAGGCTGAGCAGCCCCAGCTCCCCCAGCCTTTCCTGGGCAGGGAGCTGCCCTGGTGTCTCCCAAAGGAGCCCAGCTCTCCTGGGAATGGGAAGCCTGAGCCCCTTCCCTTGGGAAGTGCTGCAGGAGCTCCTGGCTCAGCTTCACCTCCAGGCCCAGTTTTTCCTTTCCCCATTAAAATGTTTCTGCCCGAGCCCAGGAGTTTTCCCTTTTCCCCTTGTGATTCTCTCCACCTTGGCACTGCAGGGGATGCAGGGAGAGCCTGGAGGGGCTGAGCTGCTGGCAGGGGTCAGACCCCAACGCTGATCAATTATTAACTGATTAATTACTGGCTGATTAATTAATCACCAGCGCTGCAGGTACCTGAAGTCTTTGACGTCGGCGTCGATCCCGTTCTGAACAGGCAAACCATTGGATTTGTCCATCACATCCCCCTCCTCCTTCAGATCTCCCAACTTATCTCCATCAAACGTGCCCTTGGCTTTCTTATCCCCTTTGTCATTCTCATCACTCTCTGCATCCCTTGGCCCCTGGGTAAAAGAGACATGATTTTAATAAGCTGAGTTTTCAGAGCAATTTTCTTGCTACCCTGAGATGGTAAAAAAATCAAAGACACGTGTCACGATAAAAGAAGTCCTTTGTAAACATTAATTCTTACAAAAAAATAGGTAAAAATGCATAATAGTCAATAATAATCAAAGAAATAAGGGAATTAGTTCTCACTCTTCCAAGAGGGGTTTCATCTGTTCGGGTTTCTTCCATTCAGTAACTCAAGGTTTGCTTTTACAGGCTCTAAAAATCCCATCCCAAAATAATTTTAAGGAATTCTCTTTCTAGATGGGACTAAAGCACTTCAACATCAACACCAGCAAACGCTGCAGGGGCATCAAGTGCATTAGTGCCACTCTGAAGTGCCAGGCTCAGTGTCACAGACAGCTCTTGACTGGACAAGTGTCTGAAAATCACCTCAGTTTCAGAGGCATCAACAGTGAATTCCAAGGCACAGCTCATTTCAAAACACTCCAATAAATCACTGTCCCAACCGTGGGCTCCTGTAATCCTGATGCACATTTCTTTGGAAGAAAAAGGGGAGAAAAAAAAAGACCAAAAAAAAAAAGGGATTTCTGTTGTGTTGAGCATTTCATGAGTGGCCTTACATCTGCAGTGTGACTGCATTTTATTTCACTTGGGAGGAGAATAAAGGGTGATGATGCCTGGGGCAGTGTTTTGAACAACAAAAGGGAGAGGAAAAACAACATAATTTATGATAAAAACCAGCAAGGGGCATATAAACATATTTATCAGAGGCAGCTTTGGTGCTGTCACAGGGACACACATCCAAACTCTGCCTTCCACTTGAGGGAGAAGTGCTCTGCACACAACATTCCTGCCTCCATCCACTGAACCCTTTTCCCACTCTCTCTGATTCGAGGGAGGGATTTTTCCCTCATATTTAGAGAAAAAAAAAAATTTGTTCTGAAAGCAAAAACCTTTTGGTGTTGCTTCTGAAAGAAAATAAAATTGTGCCTCCTTAATATTACTGGGGAATGCCACCAGTAAATCCAGCTTTGGAGCAATATTCCCCCAAGCTAGGGGTGTTCTGCAGTGACAGCTGTGTCACCACTGTCACCTTCCCTGTGCTGAGGAGCAAACCCCTCCCTGACCCCCAACTGGGATCAATTTGCTCCTTGCCCTGAGTGTTCACATCCCAAAAATCCTCCCTGCTGGCCTCAGGGCTCTCCCAGGTTCTGGGCATCCCCTCAGGAGGGCTGGGAGAAGCTGCCAAGGAGCATCCACAGGATGCTTTTCCACAATTCCTGGAGACACTTTCTCCATTGCAGGGCTGGGTTTGATGTCACCTCTCCCCACATCCTTAAATTCGAGGCTGTGCTCCTTCCTCACCCCACAAAACACAGGGAAAGGACCTGCCCAGACAGCAATCCCAGCTGTCAAACACATCCATCCAGCAGGCAGCAATCCCAGGGAAAGGTGGGTGAGAGCATTCTATTTATTGGGGGGGTTTACCCCAAAAAACAGCACAAAGGAAAACCTACAGGACAAGGATAAACATTATGCCATGACAGTTGTCACCAGGAAAAGAGTGGGTTTGGAGCTGGGATCCCATTTTCTGCCATCATCTCATGGAGTTTTTGCTCTGAGGCAGCACCAAGGCAGCCACAGGCTCAGTGGAGAGGTTTGTGGAGCCTTTTCCAAGGATTACTTTGGATGGGGTGTTTCTGCTGTCCCAAGGATGCAGGGAATGCCAGCACCTTCCCACCTCCCACCCCACAGCCACAAGGACCAAACCCGCCCTGTCTGAGCCAAGAGCAAAGAACTCTACCCTGGGAATGACTCCCAAGCAGCAAAGGGAGCAAAGAACAGGAATGTGGGAAGGAGGCACTTACAAATCCCCCTTTCCTGAGGCAGGAGTCTCCAGGAGAGGAGCTGAGCACGTACTCCACCATGCTGACCCCCAGGCCGCCGCTCTCGGAGCGGGGGGACAGCACCGAGCTCACCTCGCTGTTCACGTGGAAACCCTGCCCAGGCCTCCTCTGAACCATGATGGGCTGGGAAACTGAGTGATCTGCAACAAAAACAGGCAATTCTCACAAGCACATCCAGCTATGCAAAGGAGGCCAGTGAAATCAGTCAGTACGTGCTCCCCGGGGGCTTCTTTGCACAAACAAGTGGCGACTTTGGGACTCTGCTGATAAAACCAGGATGGCTTTGTCATTTTTTAAATACTGCAACGTGTAAATCTGCAAGTGAGAGCTGTGTTTAAAATATAAACTTGTATAACTTCAGGAATTTAAGACTAATTAAAGGCTGCAATTTAAAAAACAAAGTTTTAGGTTTTAGTTTTAGCTAAATCCTTGCATTAGTACAGTGAAAAACAAATTCTGGATTGTCATTTCAAATATGATCCTGCTGTTCCACCAGCCTCGTGTCCTTTGTTCCATCAATTGCTGTGTTCGTGTCATGCTCAGAGATTTTTCTGGCTGCTCTTTCCTCAAGGAAAGGGCTCAGAGGAGTTCATTTCCTTTCCCTCATCCCCCTGTGCTCCTGCCCCATCCCCAGCCCTTTGCCATCCCTGGAGCCTGAGACCTTCAGGTCCAACCTCAAAACTTGGGAATCTCCAAATCCTCCTGGGCTCTGCAAAAATCCCTGGGCAGGAGGGAGTGACCCCAAGGAGAGAAGGGGAGGAATTCTCAGCTCCTGGCAACAGGCAGGGAGTCAAAAACAGCAGGCAGCAGGTCTGGGAATTGCTAGGGGCTGGTGGGAATGGAAGGGACATCAAGACCCAAGGATGCTGACTCTGGAGCTTCCTCCTGAAGCAGGGGGAGGTAATTCCATTCTGTCACTGCTCCTGGCTAAACTTCCCTGCTCCTCCCATCAACGTGGCCACAAAGGGACTTGGGCTGGGGAGGTTTTTTTGGGGATAAAGCTTCCAAAAACAAGAGCAAAAGCCATTTTTAACCCATCACTGCTGCCCAACCCCGTGTCCCCAGGAGGGGAAGGAAGGGCAGCACTACAGCTTTTAGCTTTTCAAAGTTCTAAATCACTTTTTAAAGGTTCTAAATCAACTTTGAGGCCCAAATCCAGGAGGGAGGCCTGCAGGGCATCCTGTGGACCAAGGAAGAGCCAGGCTCACCATTCCATGGAGGCTGGATGGGCTGGGGGGATTTTGGGGAGCAGACACCTCAGGTGCTGTCCCCTCGTTTTAGGGGAGCCAAAGGGAAACTTCCCAGACACTCAGGGAGCTGTGGGATTAATGGGAATGAGCAAAGGGAGGGGTGAGAGGGGCTTGGAGCCCTGGGGATTGGGATGAGCTGGCAGGGGTGGCACCAGGAGCACAAAGTCCCAGCCTGAGCTGTGCCCAAAGCCTGGCTCAGCCCTAAATCCAGGCTGGACTAAAGCCAGGCTGCAGCTCCCAAAATTCCCCCAGGAGCCAGGCTCATCCAGCCAGGCACATTTTGAGAAGCTCTGTCCTCTTTTCATGGCTATTTTTTCAATGTAAACAATAAAATCAGGCCTTATCGCTGTCCCAAAGCTTTCAATTTATAAATGGGTATTTTCATCTGGGAAAACCCCACTCGCAGTGAGGTAAATCCCATTTCCCAGGAGCTGTAAATCCCATTTCCCAGGAGCTGTAAATCCCATTTCCCAGGAGCTGGAGGCTCCCAGAGCTGCACCAGACACCCTGCAGTGTTCCAGGAGCAGATTCATTACCAGAAACCATGGACAGAACAAATCAAAGGTCAGAATTTCAAACCCAGCACTTGCAGGGGGTTTTTTAATCCTCAACCCAACCTGAATATTCTCCTCCAAAGACCCAAATCAAGGAGAGTCTGTGATGCAAGAAAAAAACCCTTGGCAGATTTAACTCTGCACTAATTCAAAACATCATTTTATTCTTTAACTGAATGATGGGTTTTGCTTGCTTGGTTTAGTATTTATAAAATGAAGGGTTGTTTTTTTTTTTTATTCATCTTGTTCTCCAATATCTTCTTTCAGCTGATCCATCCCAAGGCAGAAAACACATCAATAATTGAAATTTTACAGGCAATTTAAGATGTTTCAGCAGATAAACATGAATTTACACATATTCACATCAGACAATGTTTTAACATCCGTGGATATCTTAATTTTACCACAAAGCAATGTGAGGTTTTCTATTTGTTCTTTATTTTATAAACCATACAGGTTTTTAAATCTTTTCAAAGCTGTGTCATCCAGCCTGGCCAGTGACTTTAAATAAAGAAATTGCACATTTCTGCATTCAACCCCAACTAAATTAAGGAAATAATTGAGCTACCTGATGTTCCCCAAGCACTGTCTCTCCACTGATCTCCCAGAAATATCCCTTTTGGTCCATCTTTGCTGGAATCATCAGATTCCCAAAACTTTTTACCCGGCAACAGCTGCTGCAATTAAAAAAAAAAAAAAAAGAAAAAAAAGAAAAAAAAAAAAAAAAAAAAAAAAAAAAAAAAAAAAAAAAAAACAAAAAAAAAAAAAAAANAAAAGGAACAAAACAAAGCAAAGCATGATTAAAATAAGCATAAAATGCAAACATAAACCATAAGCATCTCCCTTCTATCAGGAATCAATCATTAAAGACAACTGAGACAATGCAAATATTGGTACCTCCCAGGGAAAGCTGATTCCATCTCCCCTGAAATTCCTGATTTCCCTCCCAGCTCCAGGAAGCCCCCACACATCAGCCACTCACACACTGACACTCTCCAGCCTCTCTGCACTCACAGGAAAAAAGAAAAGAGGGGGGGAAATCTCCTGATCCAATTTTTTGGATTGTTTTCCTGGGTTCACCTGGGGGCTCCCAGCACCAATTCCTGCCTGCCCTGGGAGCTGCTGCTGCTGCAGGGACACAGGGACAGGAAAGCTCAGGAGCAACCACTTCTCCCTGGGCTGGGGAATCTGGGGCTGCAGGGGGGGTTGGGAACAGTGATGGGAGGGACAGCAGCTCCTGCCACGTGGGGGGAATGCAGAATGGGAAAAACTCCCTGGGAATGGGACAGGGACACCCTGGGAATGGGACAGGGACACCCAGGGATGGGACAGGGACACCCTGGGATGGGACAGGGACATCCTGGGATGGGACAGACATCCTGGGAATGGGACAGAGCCATGCTGGGATGGGACAGCCCAGGGGTCCCACCTCAGGAGGGCAGAGAGAACAATTCCCATTCTTTAGAGAGTTTTGGGAACAGCTTCACCAGGGATCCCCTCCACACAGGAATTCTGGGCCCTCAGGTGGCAAGGGGACAATACCCCAGAAAATCCTCTGCATTGGATGGGATGGATGCAATTCCCAGGGAAAACAGGGACATTCTCAGCAAATTAACCACAAAATGAGCCTTGCCTCAAACTGGGATAAAACTCAGGGAACTGAAGAACCTGAATCTGCCTGAAATGACCATGGAACAAGCAAGAACCATCAGATATGGGGATCTCTCCTCTGCATCAGGAGTGGTGATGAATCCTGACTGGCATCTGTTTCAATACCCTGACAGATATCAAATTAATATCCTGATAACAACTCCAATATCTTGATCTGACATCAAATTCAATGCCCCTGACTGATATCAAATTAAATATCCTGATAAGCATTCCAATACCTTGATTTGATATCAAATGCAATGTCCTGACTGATATAAACTCCTGCTGATAATTCCAGCAGCAGATGTGCAAATTCAGGGCTGAGCCTGAGGAGTCAATCAGCTGCTGGATGCAGAGGAAGCAGCAATAACTGATTTCACAGCTCTGGTGTGCTGGTTTAAACCACAATCACAAAGTTATGCTCTCCATTTCCTCCCCAGCTCAACAAAGAGCTGCTTGTTTACAAAACCAATCACTTCTCAGGCTGATCTCAGACAGGATTTCACCTCACACCCTCACCACTGGGGACCCTGCCCCGTGCTCCCCTTTCTGCAATCCCAAAATAACTGCCAGGGGAAGGGCAGGAGGCTCCCAGGAGCAACAATCACTTCCACACACACATGAACCTGCTCCTGCACCTGCCCTGGGAAGGAGCTGAAAGCCAAGCCACTGCTCTCCAGTGTTTATGGACATCAACACACAGCAGGTGTCTTGCAATTTCTTTTTAAGCTCCTGTCATTCCCATATTTCCTCAGATGCAGCTTTTATTTTCTCCTGCTGTTGCCACAGTGCAGGAATAACAGCTCTCCTCATGGCATTGCAAGGAATTCTGAACAGAAAGCGGCACAAACTGATTAAATGGAGTTTTAGCTGCAATTAAACACTTCCATTTCCCTTGACAACACCTCACAGTGCAGGACACAAAATGTTCTGCAGCCACAGCTCCAATCATGGAATCCCAGAATGGTTTGGAAGAGACCTGAAATCCCACCCAGAGCCACCCCAGGGATGGCCGGGACAGCTCCCAGTGTCCCAATGCCCAGCCTGGCCTTGGGCACTGCCAGGGATCCAGGGGCAGCCACAGCTGCTCTGGCAATTCCAGCCCAGCCCCTGCCCACCCTGCCAGGGAACAATTCCTGCCCAATCTCCCAGCCAGCCCTGCCCTGGGCACTGGGAGCCATTCCCTGGCTCCTGTCCCTCCTTGTAGAAATCCCTCTCCTGTATCCTAAAAAGCATGGAATTGCTAAGGTTGGAAATTCCTCTGCCCTGCTCATTCCTTGCTGCCTCTGTCCTGCAAGGCCATACCCCTGCCATCCTTTATTTCTACTTGGGAAGAAATTCCTCCCTGGCAGGGTGGGCAGGGCTGGGCTGGAATTGCCAGAGCAGCTGTGGCTGCCCCTGGATCCCTGGCAGTGCCCAGGGCCAGGATGGGCACTGGGACACTGGGAGGGGTCCCTGGGGTGGCTCTGGGTGGGATTTCAGGTCCCCCCACCCAAACCCCTCCGTGATTCTCTCAGAGCTGGGTCTGTCAGAGCATTTCCCTGCTGGAGCAGGATCTGGAGCTGATCCAGCCCTTCCCTCCCTGCCCTGCTGTCCCCTACCCCTTCCCTAAGGAAAACAAAACCTTTCCCAACAGCATCCTGCAGAACTGCAGCCCAGCACCTTCTGAACTCTGCAGGGGATCACAGACAAGGTCACTGCACACTTTCCCTGTCACTGTCCCCTGCACAAACAACCCCAGCTCTGCCCCCTCCACTTCAATCTCCCCCTTCCAGTTTAATCTTTCCCCACCAGAAGCACCAAATTTCCACCTGGAAGCTCTGTACCATGGGCAGAAACAACCAGGAGAGAGATGTTTACCTCACAGGGAGATTCCAGATCTATTTCCAGACATCAGGGAAACCCAAAAGCCAATATTAACAGATGCACTGGGGGGGTCTTTGTTCTCTAAAGTGCTGCTCCAGCTAACACAGAGGGGTAGCAGGCAGCAATCATCTGCACTGAATTATGCAACAGGCTGCCAAGACAATGAATTTGTCCTCAGGGAAAGTTGTCAGTTGCAATGGAAGAGGAAAAAAAAAGGTATTTTAAATGACTCTCATCCTGCTCTGCAGGTTGGAAATTTAAAAAGAACAAGCAGCAGTTTCCAACCAGAGTCGTTTATTCATTCCCTGTTTTTGATTAAAATTGACCCTATCCAGTAGGAAAATAATCCTGCTAAGCCCTCTTACAAAGGACTTATGAGTTAGGCCAATATTCAATTTAGCAGAGCAGGGAGGAGGGGAGGACTTAACCCATCATCAACAAGAGCAATGCCCCAGCAGCCAGGGCACAGAGATGCCTCTGAGATGGGATTATGAATTAGACAAATTAAGAAAACTGATCCCCATCAGACAATGCAAATATGGAGACACAAGCAGCCATCTGTGCAGTGGAGAACTGGGGTTACCTGCAGCCACAGGTGGGGAAGGAGGGAGCTCTGTGGGCTTTGGGGGGTTCTGTGGGGGCTCACAGCTCCTCATCTGCTTTAGAAACCTGAGATGTCATCGAGGTTATGGGCCCTGCAAGGCTGCAGCCAGCTGTGCAGCAATGCAGGCCCTGCACTGCTGGGAGGGAGCACAGGCAGCAATGCAGGCCCTGCACTGCTGGGAGGGAGCACAGGCAGCAATGCAGGCCCTGCACTGCTGGGAGGGAGCACAGGCAGCAATGCAGGCCCTGCACTGCTGGGAGGGAGCACAGGCAGCAATGCAGGCCCTGCACTGCTGGGAGGGAGCACAGGCAGCAATGCAGGCCCTGCACTGCTGGGAGGGAGCACAGGCAGCAATGCAGGCCCTGCACTGCTGGGAGGGAGCACAGGCAGCAATGCAGGCCCTGCACTGCTGGGAGGGAGCACAGGCAGCAATGCAGGCCCTGCACTGCTGGGAGGGAGCACAGGCAGCAATGCAGGCCCTGCACTGCTGGGAGGGAGCACAGGCAGCAATGCAGGCCCTGCACTGCTGGGAGGGAGCACAGGCAGCAATGCAGGCCCTGCACTGCTGGGAGGGAGCACAGGCAGCAATGCAGGCCCTGCACTGCTGGGAGGGAGCACAGGCAGCAATGCAGGCCCTGCACTGCTGGGAGGGAGCACAGGCAGCAATGCAGGCCCTGCACTGCTGGGAGGGAGCACAGGCAGCAATGCAGGCCCTGCACTGCTGGGAGGGAGCACAGGCAGCAATGCAGGCCCTGCACTGCTGGGAGGGAGCACAGGCAGCAATGCAGGCCCTGCACTGCTGGGAGGGAGCACAGGCAGCAATGCAGGCCCTGCACTGAGGGAGCACAGGCAGCAATGCAGGCCCTGCACTGCAGGGAGGGAGCACAGGCAGCAATGCAAGCCCTGCACTGAGGAGCACAGGCAGCAATGCAGGCCCTGCACTGAGGAGCACAGGCAGCAATGCAGGCCCTGCACTGAGGAGCACAGGCAGCAGTAGCATGGAAAGCAGAGGCACAGGAGTTTAGCTCGGGGTGGTTTTTTCTTCACTTTTGTTTGTTTGTGGTATTTTCTTTAAACCAGGCACAGAAGTGTGCAGCCCCAGTGCCACAGGCACTGTGACTGTGCCCCTCTGCAGGGGCTGCTCCAGCACCTACCATGGGCATGGAGCCATGGAATACCCTGAGCTGGAATATCCACAGGGATCCTGGATCCTGCTCCTGCAGCCACCAATCCCCCCTGGGCACCCCTGGGGCCGTGCCCATTCCCTGGGGAGCCTGGGCAGTGCCAGCACCTCTGGGGGAAGAACCTTGCCCTGAGCTCCAGCCCTGCCCTGGCCCAGCTCCAGCCCTGCCCTGGCTGCTGTCCCTGCCCAGGGAGCAGATCCAAGGAGCCTCTCCAGGTTCTGAGGTCCCAGAGTTCTCCTACAACAATCCCCAGGAATTTCAGTGCCCTCACTCTGTGATTCCAGCACTGCCACCTGCAAGGGCAGCAGCCCAAACACTTCCACTTAAACACATCATATTCCTTACCAGCAGTTTTCTCCCAGGGCAGGGTGCAATTCCCTGCTACCCCAATATTCCAGGTTGGGAGGGAAGCACCTCCAGCTGCCTCATGGCTCTGTGTCCCCATCCTCCTCCCACCCTCAGGATTGAGTTTCACCAGGAACTCACCCAGCTGCTCCTTGACTCCAGACAGACTTTGCACAACCTATTCCAAATCCCAGATCCCAAATACCTGTAAGGGCTGGGGGACAAACCCAACTGCACCCCACAGCCCCTCTGTGCTGCCCACTACCCCCACAGACACTGCCCCAACATTCCCTGCTGCAAAGCCACACATCCAAGGGATTTCAGCAAGGAAAAGCAGATCCTGAGGCTGGGGGAGAAAGGGAACTTGCAGGGCTTGTGTTAAGCCAGAGATAAGGATCAGGGCTGTGGGATCAAGGCTTTAAGGGGCCACAACACCAAAATCCCACCTGGAACTGCTGGACAAAGCTCCAAGGTGAGCTCCCTGGACAGCATCCCCTGGCCCAGGGCTGCTTTCAGCATTACTGACCACAGTCACCATCAAAAGCACAAAACTTCCACAGATTGAAGTGGAGAAAAAGGGGCTCTGGGGCTCTTTTCAATCCCTGCTTGAGAAAATGTTGCACTTCCACTCATGGGAACTCGGGAACATGGGGCTGGGAGGCTGAGGATGGAAACAGCCCCAAGAGAGATGAAAGTTGTGGGGGTTTTTAAAGTATTCCTAATGTTGCCAGATAAGGATATCTGCTGATCTCCAAGTGTTACCTACATTCTGAGAGCAGGAGAGATAAGAGATTAAACTGTTTGACAGTGCTCCTTAAAAAACTGCTCTGATGTCTTCACAAACTCCTTCAGTCACTGGAATTACTGATGGTGCTTAACAAGGAGCAAGAAAACAAGAAGATAAAAGAAATCTAACACTAAATGCAGAAAAGCTCTTCCCCATCTTTCTCCTCCAGGTTTTTACCACCAATTTATTTCACTATCATTTATTTCAGACTCTCTGACTTTCTCCCCAAGTTTCCTTCTCATTGCAGGAGCAGAAGGAGCAGAAATCACCAGTGCCTTGTTAAGGCATCTAAACTGCATCAAATCCAGGTGAGGAACATGGTCCTGAAAGCCAACACAGATCCTGGGGGATTCTCCTGAAATCAGCCTTGGACAGATACAGGGAAAATTTAATGGATAAAGAATGGAAAACTGAGGGAGAAAAACCCCAGGAGAAACAAGAAATAGTGGTTTAGCTGAAAGAGAAGGGTGAGATGTCACCTTTCCTGGAAAAACCTGCTCATTCCAGCGTGTGGAAAAGCCCAGTGACAAAAGGATGCCACTGCCAAAACTTCCTGCATCAGTTACAAGGAGGGGGAAAAAAAATGAATCATCACTGGAAGGCAAAGCTCCAAAACACAAACCCAAAGCTGCTCCTCTCAGAAATGCCTAAATGAACCAAAAGCTGGGAGAGCTCAGCATTTTCAGGAATTCCTTCAGGCATTTCAGCTCCCTGACCCCGTGTCATGACAAGCAAAGCTCAGTGCTGTGCTCACAGCCAGCCTGGGCTCCCTCCCTGAACCTCCTGCCCAAACCAGGGGTCACTAAATCATCTCCCCAGAACATTCCCAGCCCCAGCATTCCACAGGGAAGCTGCACATGGAGCACTGCAGCTGCTCTGCAGCAGCTTCAGGCGGGTTCTTAATGTCAGGTTTGCTCCTTTGAAAATCATTTTCACCTCCTGGGAGTCAACAGTCTTGGGGTAAATTAATCCAACCTGGAAAAAATGGATTTTCCTCTCAAGTCAAATCAAAATGCAGAATGGATTATGGTTTTTCACAGAAGGAAGGGGGAAAGGGAA
>WEIU01015884.1:54927-69640 GCA_013389925.1 Aegithalos caudatus
CCCCTTTCCCAGCTCCCTCAGCCCCTCCTGGGGCTCCAGAGCCTTCCCAGCTCCATTCCCTGCCCTGGACTCCCTCCAGCCCCTCAGTCCCTCCTGTCCCGAGGTGTCCCTGCAGTGCCAGCACAGGGACAATCACTGCCCTGGCCCTGTTGGTCACACTCTGCTGGCACAGCCCAGGTGCCAGCAGCCTCTGGCACAGCTGGGCACAGCTGGGCTCATGTTCAGACTGGCACCAGCACCCCCAGGACCTTTCCCTGCATTCCAGCTCTGTCCCAGCCTTTCCCTGCTGGTGTTTGTGGTGACCCAGGGGCAGGACTCTGCATTCCAGCCCACTGATCCTCCCAACCCCCTGGGCACACCCTGGGGCTCCAGAGGCCTTTCCCAATTCCAACAGCAGACACCCAATCCTCCTCCAGGAGGACAAAGAGCCAGGAATGCTTCCACCTCTCCTGCACAGCAGACTGCATCCCAAAGCCATTTCTCCCGTGGCCAAAGGTGGCTCCAAAGCTCCCACCCTGCAGAGGAGCCCCTCAGCAGCTCTGAAGCAAACACCCACGGGGATTTTCCAGCCCCTCCAGCAGCTCATCCATGTCAGGCAGCCACCTCACACAGCACAACTGCACTGCCTTTTTTAAATAAGATTTGACAGCCTCAGCATGACAGAATTCAGTGACAACAACTCAGAAGCAAATGCTTTCCTTGTCCCAAAGCTGCCCAGACACCCTGTGTGTGTCTGGAACACCTGGGAATGGATGGAGCTGCTCCAGACAGGGAAGAAGCACAGCTCCAGCAGGAGAGGATGTCCTTGTGCTGGTACCTGCTGCTCACCCACCACCCCACAAACACAGGCAAAGACACTTTTCCCTGCCTCCAAGCCCCTGTCACTGATTAAAGTTTTCCAAGTTATCTCATGCAGAAGAACCAATAATCAGATGCTCATCACAGACATCTCCAAGATCCATGGATCTGCATCACCCTGGAGAGTGGGAGAGGGGAACAACCCAAACACAGGGACTGGGACCAAACCCCTCCTGCTCCAGCTCTAACCCAGCACCCCAAACCAGGCCCTGGCATCCCTGGGGTAAAAAACTGCAACACAACAAAGGGGCCACAAAGATGCTTCCAGGGCTGGAGCCCCTCTGGAGCCAGGCTGGGAGAGCTGGGGGTGCTGAGCTGGAGAGGAGAAGCTCCAGGGAGAGCTGAGAGCCCCTGGCAGGGCCTGAAGGGGCTCCAGGAGAGCTGCAGAGGGACTGGGGACAAGGGATGGAGGGCCAGGAGCCAGGGAATGGTCTTGAAACTGCTGGAGAATGGATTTCAATGGGATATTGGGGAGGAATTCCTCTCTGGGAGGGGCTGGGCTGGAATTGCCAGAGCAGCTGTGGCTGCCCCTGGATCCCTGGCAGTGCCCAAGGCCAGGCTGGGCACTGGGACACTGGGAGCTGTCCCTGGGTCATCTCTAATGTCCCTTCCAACCCAAAGCACCTGAGATTCCACAAAACCACAGAATTCCAGGATTCCCCACACCTGCAGCAGCCCCAAAGGCTGGGACAGGAACCCCAAAGGCTGGGACAGGAACCCCAAAGGCTGGGACAGCCCCAAAGGCTGGGACAGGAACCCCAAAGGCTGGGACAGCCCCAAAAGCTGGGACAGGAACCCCAAAAGCTGGGACAGGAACCCCAAAGGCTGGGACAGGAACCCCAAAGGCTGGGACAGGAACCCCAAAGGCTGGGACAGGAACCCCAAAAGCTGGGACAGCCCCAAAAGCTGGGACAGGAACCCCAAAAGCTGGGACAGCTCCTGCCAGGAGCCAGGCACTGCTGGTGCTGCAAACCCTGGCTCATCTGCTCCCAGCAGAGCCAGGCCTGGGGGAAAGGCACTTGTCAGAAGGGATTCTGCACTCAGGTCAATTAGCAGCAGCCAGGGCCCCAAACTGTCCTTCTGATTACTAAACAGGGAGCTGAAGGCCCAACAAATTAGCATGAGAACAACAGGGAATTTACCTTGCAGGTTTCCAGGAGCGTATTTTTTATTCTAGAATAATCCAAGGGGTTTTTTTCATGCCCTCAGAGCCAGCAGCAAAGCAGCTGAATTGTAATTTTAGGTAAATATTAATGTCAACAATCTGTGTTAATATTGCACCTTATATTAAGCAAATATGGTTGCTAAAATGACCTTTACATATAAATTCCAAGTGCAGGGCTGTATCACATTTCAGGGATCTCAGGGGATTGTACAGCAGTTTTTTAATGTATTAAGGAATCCTCATTTATACAGAATTTACATTCACCTGGGCAGACAGGCAGCCAAACTATCCAAGGCTAAATTTCACTCTCAACCCCAAAGGATTCTTCCTCTTCCTCCTTATACAAGAGATGTTTCCAAGGAAGCAAAAAGCAAGTGGAATTAAACAAAGAAATAAAACAATCAGGCATACAGGAGGAAAAATACAGAAAACTAACTAAATATTCATTTGCAGGAAAGGAATCTAAAACAATATTTCTAATAAACATTTGAGCTAAGAAACATTCTAGTGATGATCTAAGCTGTCTCTAAAAGTGCATCATGAAGCCTGATTTTTGTGGTTTTACTTTCTGATGTTGAACACTAAATACCTGTATTTATTGGGGATAACAGTGACTGAAGAGGGTTTAAATTTTTTGGTTTTATTTAGCCAATTCTGTTAGAGGGGAACCAAAGCAAAGCTCTGGCAGCTCCAGGTTCCCATTCCCTTTTCCCAGCCCTGCCTTAGGCCAGGATCCTCCCTCCCTCAGACTGGAGCATTTGCTCTCCCCCAATTCCTGGCCAGGAGGGATCTGCTCCCACTGAAGCCCTGCAAAGCCACAATTCCTGCAGCTGGAAGATGCAAAAAGGCCAATTTCAATATTCCTTTGATGTGCAGTAAATGACAGGCCCAGTGCTGCCCTGCCAAGCCACTGCAGGGAATCCCACAGAGGAATGCTGGCCCAGGCAGCCTCAGCTGCTCTGTGCCATCCTGGCAAACAAAGGCACGGCCAGGGCTGGCTGCTGGGACCACAAACCCCTGGGAAGGGCTCCTTCCTGCTGCTCCCTGAGCTCCTGCAGCAGCTCCCAGCCCTGCACAGGCTGCAGGGCCCACCCTGCTGGGGGATCTCTCTTGTTTTGCTCCTCCACTATTGCAGAGAAATGTGGGAAGTGATAATATTGTTATATTCCTCCAGAGAGACAAATGTCCTGATTTCTCAGCTCCAAGATCCCAGAATTCCAGCCTGATGTGGGGTGGAAGGACCTTAAAGCCTTAAATCTCATTCCATGCCCTGCCACGGGCAGGGAGCTCCTTCCTCTGGCCCAGGCTGCTCCAATCTCTTTCCAACCTGCATTTGTTTCCTTTATGAGAAAACAAAACGAGAGATTCCAAATTCTCCCTGTTTGTACATCCCAGGTGCTCACCCAGAGCACCTCCAGAGTGTGATTATTCCTTGGATATTTATTTTCAACTCCTGTGCACTCTGCAAGTGTGAATGTAACATTCCCATCTATTTGGCCTCCATATTTTAAATCTTGTTCAATTTGCAATTAAAAAAAAAAAAGAAACAACAACAAAAAAATTCCAACCAAACACTTCTGTAGTAAACGTCGCTACAAGAACGTCAGAATTGGGACAGGAAGAACAAAAATCAGCAAACCCAAGAAAACATTCTTCAAATGGAGAGGAGAAAATCAAAACTACAGCTGAATGCTTTGATTTACAGAATCCCAATTGTTAAAGCTCTTTAAATGAACTAAAGGTTTACAAACTTCAGATGGAAACAAATCCTCCTTCAGCTGGCGGAGGCTGCCGGAGTTTGCCTTGTTTGAACAGCTCACACAGGAGGTTATTTCCAAAAAACCCTAGAGCTGAGTGCATTCAGACACATTTATAACATCCAGGAGAGGGGAAATGCATTCCCCAGCTGACAGCAAGGAAAGCATCACACCTTCCACAACAGCTCTGCCACTGACAACCAGAGCCAGGGTTCAAATATGTTGTTCCATCAACTGATCACTGCACTATTTTTAGCCTTCTCCCATAACAATAGTGGGTAAAGAAAGAATGTGAAGTCACAAGTATTAGACAGGATTAGGTGGTTTAACTACTATTTTTGTAGTAAAGGATTCATGGTTAGAATTGCTACTACCATTAGCACTGGAAGCAAAAAGCCATTGAAATTGCAGATTGGCTAATGCCTTCCCTGGCACGGGGCCAGGCTGATTAATGATTCAGGGGACAGAAATAACTGCAGCAAAGGCAGCCTTGCACAGGGGCTCTCCTTCCTCAGCTAATTATGCTTTTCCTCCCATTTGATCCACCCAGGGAAGAGCTTCATTAACGTGGAATTTAGGTTACCCTGCCATGTCTCAGGCACATATTGGGGTGCAGGATTCAAAACTACTGGATTGGGGGAGAAACAACCTTAAGTTTTGTGCTGCTGGAGCTGGCAATACCTTGGGAAAGAAAACAATCCCCTGCAGCCCAGGTGTGTGCCTGCATCCCTGGGTTTGTGCACAAACCTGGGGCCATGCTGACATCTGACCTTAGGGGGCTTTTCCTTTCACTCCCAGCCCTACCCTGACCTTCCCAGGTTTAAATTCAGAGGGACAAAGAAGTGGAAAAAGGGCTGCAGCAAGGTTTGATTGCAGTGCCCAGGCACCTCTGTCAGAAGAGGTGAGAGTGGCCTCGTGCTGCACCGTCAGGGACTCACCGAGGGTTCAGCAACAGTTGAGTCTCACCCCAGAATCAAAGCCTGAACAGGGCAGGAACCACAGCCAGATGTTCCCAATAAAAACAACTGCCCTGGAACAGAAGTTATCCCTAACAAAGGCAGGAGTAACAGGAGAGCTGGGAGCAGCTCCTTGCCGGGAGGGAGCAGCATCACATGGCGGCCGCACAAAGGAGCGTTTGTTCGGCCTGACATCAGCATGGGGAAAACAGCCTGGGAATCATCCCTGGTACACCTCACAGGGACTTCTCAGAGCCAGGCAAGCCAGAGACAGGGCCCTGCAGCAGCTCTGTGTCACAGGGCCCTGCAGCAGCTCTTCACTGAGGCCATTTCTGAGCAGCAGCTGAAATGTGTGGCAGTCCGTGAGGAACAGCCTGGGGATGGATTGGGGGGCTGGGATGGGATTGGGGGGCTCAGAACCACTGTAAAGCTTCACCCATTTACAAAAATGCTCCCAGGATCATAACTTGCTCTGCAGAAGCACAAGGAGGTCACAGCAGCTCAGCAAAACACCAAGGAGCTGCTGAGGGGAGAGCAAAATTGAGGAGAAAACAAGCAGGACGAGTTCTGTCATAAATCTCTTTTCAAAGCACACTTGTACAAGATATCCACTGGAACACCTGAAGCCTTCTGGAAGCACTGGGTTTGGTAAATTCAGTAATGTGAAAGTGTTTTTGCTCCTCCTGAGTGAGCATCACAGGAAGCAGAGCAGAACCAAAACAACCACGGAGAAATCCCAGCACCAGCACACCAGGTCACTCGGGCAATCACTCCCAACTGGACAATCTTACCTGCAGCTGCCCACCAGGAACAGTAAAATCCCTGGATTTGGAGGCAACAGAGTCTCAGAGGAACTTTCTGAATGTTTCAGAGTGTTTTCCCTCCCCTGTATATCACAAGGATTTTCCAACCTGAAATATCCAACTAAGTCAATCTTCTAGCTCGGGAGAAATTTTCAGGGGGCAACACAAAGCAGAAAACCAAATTAAATGCTCCAGTTCCCCTCCCAAGCTACCCCTCCACTAAGGAGAAATCTCTGTGAAACACATCAGCCAAACCAGACATTTCATTTCAGCATGGAATTATGTTTCCAATTACCTGAGTATCAAATTAGCACAGCCCTCTCAGTGTGAGGGAAAGGACAGCCCTGAGCAGTTCACTGGGACACAAGGAACTTCCCAGGAACACCCAACAGCTTTAATGAAACAGGGGTCAGAAACACCACCAAGAGCTGGGGCCCAGGTGCTGTCACATGGTTTGTGTGACAAGGAACTCACTGCATGCCTACAACCCCAGCACACACAGCACATCCAAGTACTTGGAGCACACTTCCACAGGCACATCGGAAAACATGGCATGGTTTGGCTTGGAAGAGACCCCAAATGCCAGCTCACTCCACCCCTGCCATGGGCAGGGACACCTTGCACTGGCCCAGGCTGCTCCAAGCCATGTCCAACCTGGCCTTGGACACTGCCAGGGATGGGGCAAAATCCCTGTCCTGAGGAGTTGAGCATCACTAAAACCGGATTTCACTTTGGAAGGACAAACAGCAGGGCTGCCTTTGCTCCCAGGACCTTTTCAGAGGATCCTGCCACAACTCTCAGCAAGCTCTGGCCATGGTGCCTGCCAGCAGCACCCAACACCTTCAGCCATGGCAGCTCCAGAATTCCCCACTGCCCCCACTCCAATCCCAGCTCCCAGGGAAGAACTGGCACGGTGACACTGCCAAAAGGCAGAGCTGAGCACAAACCCCAGCCCCGTTGTGCTCACCATTCTTCACCAGCTCCATGTGAAAAATTCCCCACATTCAACAAGACCATCCCTGCAGAGTTCTATTGTCTCCAGTTATTAATTAAACATGCTCTGAGAGAAAGCAAATGCCTAAAATCATTTGCTTCTACTAAGCAACTCCCACACTACCCAAGTGCAATTCAGACAGTCTAAATATATCCAGTGCCTGCAATTCCAGAGGGACCACCACCACAGCACTCTCCCTTCACTCCAGCTCAAGCACACACACACACACACGAGCCACAGGAGACCCCAGCCAAGAAAACCCAGCCAATTTTCCTAAAAACCTGCTCAGGGTTGAGAAGTTGTCCCAGCTGAATATCCTGAGTGGCTTTTCACCCCCTCCAGGAGCAGCAGAGGTTGTTTGGGTTTGTGAGGAGATCTGTGCAACCTTTCATAACCAAGGCAGATCCAAGCCAGGCTGTTCCTCACCTGGAACCATCCTGTGCCCTACCTCCAGTGATGTCCTGATCCCTTAGGCACGTTTTTTGCTGGATAAACAGCACACAAACACTCCAGTGCAGCCAGGAGAATGTTCTGCCCAACAGGAATCAGGCATCACACAGCCTAAAGCTGTTCACTCAAATATTAAAATTACTGGGGACCCTGCCACTCAACCTCATCTTGCTGCTTTTGGTGGATAAAAAGAAAACTCGTAGTTAAGTGTCTTTCATGGAAGTTTGGTGGGTGATGAAGGATTTGGAGCTGCAAACAGCTGGGATTTTGCTCAGGAGATCTGAGACACCACGTTAGGAAATCAAAAGTCTGATTCCAGCACCACTCCAGTGTCTGCAGGGACACAGAAGACCTTGTAGCACAAGTGTTTTTGTGTGGATGGTGAAGCTTTGATACCTAAATTTGTGAGATGACAGGGGCATCTTTAATTGCTTTATTATATATAAAAACATGGCCCCACACACCTTCCAGAGAAGGGGAAAATGCAAGAGGAAAGATAAACCAAACACAAACAGCATTTTCCTGCTGCTCACAAGGAGAGCACACCACCAGGAAGGAGCTCCTCTCCTTCCTTCCCTTGGGAGAAACTTTTCCTTAAGCCACCCCTGCTAGAGCCACTCTGAGCTCAATTCCCAGAGCTGCCAGGAGGAGAAGTGACCAGGGGGAAGAGGAATGAAAGCCATGGCAGCTCAGGGTGCTGCAGCTCAGCTGGGACTCACAGCAGCCTGGCTGTTGAACAGCACCTTGAGATGCCATCCTCTGGTCAAAGCCACTGCAGGGTTATCAGCAGCAGACACACATCTGTCTACACACGTAACAAAAACAATCTGGGATTCAACAATTAAAGTCCTTCTACCTTTAATTACGACCTCCCAAGCTCTAGGCAGACATTAACCTATATTAGCCTATAATTATTTTTTTTTTCCTGACTTCCCATTATCTTTTAGCTACTGAGTTTCCTAACCAGTCTTCAAGGCTGGGCCCTCACTGAACCATCTTTAAAGTCTAAAATGAAAAGCACAGTAATAAAAGTGCATCCATAGGAAACTGAGAGTCAGGAGACATCCCTAATGATTCCCTACCTCCCTGCATGTCCCAGCACTTCCTTCCACTCCTGTTCTTGCAGGCCAAATTCAATTCTACCCCAGTTAAACCCAAACTGAATTCAATCCTTTTGCATGTGTAAGATTAGTCCTTGCTCCAAGGAATTTATAATTTAAGAAGCAGATGTGGAGGTGGCTAAGAAGTCAAAAAGAATGGCAGTGGTAGGATTACACATAGCCTGCATTCTGCTTCCCAGGAGTGAAACCCTGAGGCGAGCAGAGGAGCAGGGAAAAGGAGGGCTGGAGCACCAAACTCTGATAAAAGTGCCCATCACTCACTGGAGCACCCGGGATCAGAGGAGACAGAGGAGATCAGGGTTAGTGCCCCACGTCAGAGCTCACTTGGAAGGAATTAGACACCAAGATTGGTTCAGAGATGAGCACTGAATGCAAAAACATTGGAACTAGGGCTGCAGCACGTTTGTCCCAGTGTAAAAGGCAGCAGGAAGCAGAGCAGATAAAAACCCCGATGTTAATTCTGGTCTGGTGGGTGTTTCCTGAGCCTCAGCTCACAGAACTCACAGGGGAAACTGAGAGAGCATCACACACAACCACCTCTGAGAGCTCCATCCTGCAGGAGTGATCTGTGCACACACCCTGATCACCACTGCCCTGCTGCCAGACAAGGCAGGAACTGCATCTCAACAGTTCAACTAGCACCACTTAATGAGCTTTCCCTTCATTAAGTGGTTTATTTATTAGGATCATTTCATTCCAGAAGTCACTGAAGAAAATCAAGCTGAGCAACACTTCTGCTGACGACAGGGCAAGCCTCTAGAACAGGCAGGATTCTTTTGTTTGAGTGAAAGTTTAAGTCTTTCCATTATTAAATAAATAAAACTTCAAATACCAGCAGAGTTTTTAATGACTGCCAGCTTGAAGTACCCTGTCCCCACCCCCTTATCTCCAGTGAGTTTTGCTGTCTTTGCTTTCAGGGATTTGCAGTGAAAGGAGGATGAAAGTGTGAGCTGGAGGAAAAGAGGATTGAGAATTTCTGACATCATTTTAATTCACAAAGTCATCTTGCCACAAAATGCCCAAACAATAGCAGGCCCTGCCTGGGCATCTCCACCCCAAGGCTCTGTGGCTGCTTTGATTTGAAAAACCTACAAGTTTGCAGGAAGAAATTCTTGCTTATTGTTTCTTTCACAACTTAAAACATCTCTGCTACTGATGTCTCTTGAAGTAAGTTTTACAGTCAGTGACTGAAAACTTGGATAATAACAGAAAAATTACATCTGTTTCAATGCAGTTATTTCTTCTGAAGTGATACCTAAATACTACATTTCTCCATGAGGGAATAACAACAATATTTTTCTAGCTCCTTAGCTCCTATTGCAGTATTTTATGTGATTTTTCTTCCAGAACAAATTAACAGGGCACTTGGGTGTATTTCTTTGTTGATGTACACACTGCCTTTGGTGAGGCTGCAAAACTCCCTGCAATGTTTGCTTTTAAATGGTTGGCAACACATCCCCTGGGGAGGGCACAGCAGAGGAGCAAGGGCCTGGCCTCTTTGATTCCAGAAACCGGAGGCATGAGACGTTCGTAAAGGTTGCAAAAGCTTTGTGTCTGCTGCCCTGGCAATGTTTGTGGGGCTCATTCTGCTTTGAAATGTGCTTACACTTGGGTTCTGCTGCCTGGGAGAGGAAGCACTCGTGTGTCTTTGATGAGTGAGCCACAGGTCACAGACAGAGTGGAGTGAGTCAGCCACTCGTTTAACTGCAGCACAAGTGACAATGCAAGGCTGAAAAGGCTCCTAGTAAACACCAGCACAGCACACCGCTGGCCCACCACCCCTCCAGAGACTCTGAGTGCCTCTAAGGAGTCCCTAAAGCCACTGGATGGTGACACTCTCGAGGCTGCTCTTCTCAGTGCAGCTACACGCATCGTCAGCGCCTTCCCCTCTGCGGGAGAGCCGTAAAAACCCGAGCCCAAAGCAAAGCAAACGTACCACCGGCAACTTCCACTCCTGCCTTTTCCAATATTGGGAAGGGTAAAAGCCCAACCTACGTGCATCGGCAGTTTTGTAATACCATTACATAAGAATTATTTAACTACGGCAACAGATTTGAAAAGCAGCAGCAGCAGCAGTCACGGCTACGCCGGTTCACACACCAGAAAAAAAAAAATAATCAATCAATAAAGGGAGCGATGAATTTTGTAAACACGCGTTTGACCGTCACAGGGATTGGGATTTGGGATTTCAACACCCTCAAGAGCAGAAACCATTCAGCTCACAGCTACCAGGGCACGGCCACCCTGAAAAGAGAAAACAAACATCACAGCAGCGGCACTGCCGCTCCAACTCCAGCAGGACCAGCTCCAGCTTCAGGAGAGCGCCAGGGGAAGCCTCCCGAGAAGGCGGCAGGGCCGGGCCGGGCAGGCCGGGGATGTTTTCTGTACCTGGTGCTCGGCGTGGATGCTGTCCCCGGTGGGCCAGCGGTGTTTGCTGTTGTTGTAGCCGCCGCCGCCGCCGCCTCCTCCCCCGAGCTGCTCCCCGTGCTGCCTCTGGAAGAAATAATCCACCATGGCGTCGTCCTGGGAGCGCCCCGCCACTCCGATGGATCCCGGCACCGGGCTGGAGTGCGTCCCTGCCGCCAGCGCCTGGTTTGCGGCCGGCTGTGGCTGAGCCTGCGAGCCTGTGCCAGATGTCAGTACCACAGGCATGGTGGGGGCGGCCGTGTCTTGGGCGTGCTGCTTCAGGTGCGGGCTGAACGAGTCCTGCCACAGAACTGCTTTTCTCTTCAACACGCACGCTACGCTCATTCCACCAACACCTGCGGGGGGAAACGGGGGGAAACAGAGGGGAAAGAGACGTGAAATCCTCCCGGCTCAGCCTGCAGCGGTGAATAACATCAATAATGTGTGAGTGGCGGGGGGGCGCGGCTGTGGCAGATGTGACTCCTTCAGCACTCGCTCTGTGAGCCCAGCAGCTAAAGCAGCGCTGAAAATGCACTGGAGTCCCAGGTTCTGGGCTGCACAGGATGCCCGTGGAGCACCAGCAGAAGGGCAGCTTCTCTGAGGGACAACACTGCTGGGAAACTGAAAATGCACTGGAGTCCCGGGTTCTGGGCTGCACGGGATGCCCGTGGAGCACCAGCAGAAGGGCAGCTTCTCTGAGGGACAACACTGCTGGGAAACTGAAAATGCACTGGAGTCCCGGGTTCTGGGCTGCACAGGATGCCCATGGAGCACCAGCAGAAGGGCAGCTTCTCTGAGGGACAACACTGCTGGGAAACACCCCCAAAAAACCTAGGGATGGCAGTGACACCAGAACCTGCTGTGCCCGTTTACACCTGGCAAAACGGGCCTGGTCCCCCATCCATGTAAACACCCCCGTATCTCACTGTATCCCAAAGTATTCCCTCAGTCATGCAAAGCAGCAAAGCAACACTTTGGTTTGGTTTGGTTTGTTTTCTTCAATGCAAACTTAAAATCCTGGATTTCTGCTCCTACACTTGATAGAGCCCCAAACACAGCGTGCACTCTCGCTGCTACCTCAGAAACTGAGCTCAGGAGGCACTAAAACCCACGGACATGCTTTATGGAATTCCCTGGAGAAAGCTTTATGGAATTCCCTGGAGAAAGCTTCATGGAATTCCCTGGAGAAAGCTTCATGGAATTCCCTGGAGAAAGCTTCATGGAATTCCCTGGAGAAAGCTTTATGGAATTCCCTGGAGAAAGCTTTATGGAATTCCCTGGAGAAAGCTTTATGGAATTCCCTGGAGAAAGAGCAGCAAACCTGGAATCTCATGGAACTTTCCAGAGTGGGCACAGCCAGCACTGCTGGTCCTGCTGTCCATGGCACTGGAGGACAACTGGATAACTCCAACAAATTTCCAGTACCCAGAGCACTGCACACCCCAATAAAATACCTCAATAAAATTCCCCAATTGATGGCACCAGGGGAAAACTGGACAACTCCAACACATCTCCAGCACCCAGAGCACTGCACACCCCAATAAAACACCCCAATAAATGAAACACCCCATATGTTTTGCACACATCCAAATTATCTGTGAGGAGGAAAACCTGCAGATTAAGCTGACAGCAACTCACTAACTTCCTAATTTTGATACAATTCCAGCGGCACAAAGCCACAGAAGTTTGTTTGTTATTTTAAAGGCAGGACTATCAGAGCAATAAAGACACTACAGGTGTGAACAGCAAAGTGTTTCCCCCCAAAGTGTTTTTACAAAGTGTTTGTAACGCTCACACAACGAGCCAAATTCATTTTCAAAGGCATGGCATAGTCTGGATTAATATTTCTTGCAAAGATCAATCTTTTATGACTTGAGGTACATAAATGCAGCCCCACGGAGGGCTCTGGGGATGAAAGGGGGGCGGTGGAGCCCTGAGAAGCTCGGGGCAGAGCAGCCCCAGGGTGTCTCCCTGCTGTTCCTTGGTGTGTGCAGAGCTCAGCCCTCCTGAAAGGCGCCTCTGTTCCCTCCCTGCTCCTCGTAGTAGCCCTGAACAACGCTCAACTCCTGCCAACACCTTCCAGGAACAACTTACTCACGGTGGGGAGACCAAAACAAAGAAATCCCACTCCCACTTTGGTCTGAACTTTGTTAGGTTTGCCCCGTGAGCGAGCATGGGGTTAATACTGAGAGGAAAATGACCCCAAAAGCTGCAGATGAGGTTGTTTTAATTGCAGCTGCAACAGAACCTGCACACACACAGCCCCCGGGGCTCCTGAACACTCACAGCTCAAACACCAGGGACATCCAACCAGACAGACTCCTCCGGCTTCCAAAGAGCCTGGAAATCACCACCTTCCCCACACACTTGAAAAAAAAAACACTGAAAACATGATATGACTAAATCTTGACTGATTTTAACACTACAGTTCAGTTTAATGGCATTTTCCTCTTAATTTCCCTTTAGCAAACAGTATCAAAATCCTTCAGTAACATCACACGAAGTACTCAAGCTCCTCTACGCAAAAAGAACAAAATTATTAAGTAATTAACGGCAAGAAAATCATTTCTCATCAAACTGAGGTGTGTTTGAACTGCAGCAATGAAATCTGAGCGGGCCCCTTGAAAGGAAGTTACAAGTTATCTCAGGGCAGACCGAAAAAAAAAAAAAAAAAGAAGCAAAAAAAAAAGAAAAAAAACCAAAAGAAGATACTATGAACCCCCACCAAAAACAAAAAAATTCAGCCTCTATAGATTGCGACAAGCCCAATTCCAGCGGTACAAAGTTGCACTGCTACTACAGCCTCTGCTTCTTCAAAACGCCGCGGGTCCCCGCTCCCCACCGACACTAATGAATCTCTAATTAATAAAAGCGTCACGGTTAAAAAAATCGGGAGCGTCCCGAAAATCTCCGCCAACGGATTAAGGAGAGGCTGCTCCCCGCCGCTTCCTCCTCGGGCTGCTCGGAACACGAGCGGAAAACTTGGCACAGGCGACATTTTGCGAGGGAGCGGAGGAGAAGGGAGGGAGCATTGTGGGTACTTGGAGTTTAGTTCCGATCCGTGGGTTTTGGGTGGGAATGCCGCCTTCGGGCCGGCGGGACAGCTGAATCCTGTCATGCCGAGCTGCCGGAGCCCCCCGGGGGGCAGTCACCTACACGGGTAAAGCCGCAGCTGCTCGGGTCTTTCAGAGCCTCCTGCGTTCCTAAACTATCCCGGAAAAGAGAGGAGCAACTTTTTCCCAGGTGAAAGCGTGCGTCGGCTTTGCAAACAAAGGCTTCCAACGCTGCTTGCTTTTCCCTGGGTGAAAACACGGCGTGGGAATGAACCGCTCCGTGTTGGCGCTGCCGGCGGGATATTTCAGAATTTGGGACGTTTCACAGACGATAAAAAAAAACAAAAAAAAACTTCGGGAGGGATTGTCCCCGCGAGTTCCGAGCACGGGTGGTGACAACACAGAATAAAGGAGCTTTAATGCACACACGGAGCCCGGCTCCACAGGCAGATCCCCACGGCTCGGGTTCTGCATTCCCCCTCGAAATCCCAGATTATTACAAAATTATCGCCGTGTAAAACGCACGTTTCAAAAAAACCCCAAAAAAAGTTCAACCCCAAAGCAGAGGAGTTTGGGTTGGGTGGGTTTTTTTTGGCTTTTTTTTTTGGGGAAAGTTCCACTGGCGATGAAAGCAGAGCCATTGTTTGAGAGCGGTGTGGCCTAGCAGAACTTTTAACGTTATCCCCGTGTTTTCCTGAAAACCTGCGGGGACGCAGCGCTGAATTCCCGACCATGGCGTTCCAAAACCAGCGCTGGAACACAGGAGGACCCACGGTGCCCCTTACCCCACCTCCATCCCTCTTAATAAAGGAAATTCCTTACTCATGATCTGTCTAAATAAAATCTCTGCTCCGAACTAAGTTATTAAACACTGACCGAAGCAAACAACAACAACAACAACAACAAAAATCAGAGCATTTCCCAGGTCGGGGCGAGAGACTCTTAAAATTCCAAGTTTGCAGCTCGCAGGGGCCGAGGCTGTTGTTATGCGAGCACGAGATAAAAACAAGAGAGGAAAAAAAAAAAAAAACCCAAAAAAAAACCCCAGACAAACACAACCCCCAGGGTCACCCAGCACATCTGAAGGGATTTTAGATGTGTCCGCTTTCTGCGTCCCTCCCGCGGCCAGCCCCGACCCCCTCCTCTTCCA
>WEIU01015886.1:3799-21545 GCA_013389925.1 Aegithalos caudatus
TGACAAAAAAAAAAAAAAAAAAAAAAAAAAAAAAAAAAAAAAAAGAGGAAAAGAAATGTATAATTAAGCAATCCTTACAGCAATAATCATTTTACTATGGAGTTTTTGAAATAAACTAAAAAGCAATGTTAAAGTGGTTTGCAGTTACCAACAGAATCCTTCACCATAATTTGTATGTGTAATAATTTTATCTCTTCCCTTATTTTTCACCTGGCAAATATTTTAAATGTTCTTCCACAGTATCTGGAAGGCCAAAGTAGACAGAAGTATTAGGGCAATTTGAATAGGTAGTTTTTGCAGCTACATAGCAAATATTTCATTTTCCCGTTAACTTCCAATTTCACTATAAATTTTTACTTTCTCTGGAATCAATGGGTGGTATCTCTATTTTCTACTTTTTAAAAATGTGCATATGAGCTTAAGTAATCTGCATCAAAGCTTTTCGTCAAGATTTTCAAAATCAGTGGCAAACTGGAAGAGTTCTGATAGTATTCCTGTCAAACTAAAGTTCCACAATCCACACAGTGCTACTATACAGATAATTTAAACCAGACTGGAAAGACTATAAACTGAAAAAGAGCTAGGCAAGGAAATAGTAGCTGTGAAAACAACATAAACCTTAGGACTATGTCCCTATAACCTCCATCCATACAGATATCACATACTTGGAAACTGTTACACAGAAGGACTATCTTTGCTCAAAATAAAATTTATTCAAATATTCACAGACTTGCACATTTTTACAGGCAGACTGTGCAAGTTGCTTCAAGTCTTTAGCAAGACATTTCTCTGGACTATACAAAACCTATGCCATTTGCACCAAAAATTATGTGGCTTCTAGGTAAATCAGATTATAAGTACCTTCTGATTATTTCTTAGTAAAGCTTCTCCTTCCCTTTCTGGAACACTTTTTTTAAAAACTCATCTTAAAGTGACAACAGTTCATCAGGGTAGCTTTAGGTGATAGCAAATTCAGGTAACAATCCCTTCTCACAATACATATTCTGCTCTCTTCTTGGCATTTAATATTTTTCAACTACTCACTGATATATGTCTTTGCAATTTTCTCATACTTATCCTCTGCATATTAAACCTTGTAGCAAAAGACCATTAAAAACATTTTGGATCTGCACAGAGCATAAGTAATGTATAGAGTTCTCAGACCTCTGTATCTCCTTAGTGTCACAACTAATAAAGATTTACATTACTTTAAGAAAGAAAGATCTGACGAAAAAAGGCAAGAGAAACAAAGAGCTCTGAGAAAGTAAAACCCACAGTTCAGCATTTATTCACCTTCCAGAAGGAACTGGAAGTTCATCTAGTTTTAACACAGAGTACAATGAGCTTACAGAAAAGAGTTCTTGCACTTCTTGGTTTTGGTCACTGAAGATACCTTGCTTCTCTAAGAAAGATCACTTCTAACTGCCCATCATCTGTTACTCCTACTCACAGTGCTTCTGCTTCCTTAGTATACACTCACACCACAAACTACCCTGAAATGGAATAAGTACAGCTACTGTGTTACCAGACAAAAAACTACTGCTCTCTGGCAAAAAAGTAATAACACTGGAGAGGTTCACCTTCTGGTGTTCACAGTATGATGGTCTGACCTCTGAAGTTTTTAGTTTGCTGTTGCAGGAGTTTGCAGACTCTCCATATACCCCTACCACATCACACATCTACAGAAGCTGTAATGAAAGGCTTTAAATAGACTAGGCATTCAAGTAACAAAAATTCATTTCTGGTTAAAAATAGTGTCTATAAAAAGGTTGAAATCTAGAAGCAATGGGAGAAGGCAACAGTATCAAAGAACTAGAAAAACAGTGTTGCCATTTCAGAAACACCAGACATTTGTAACAACTCTAGGAATTATGGAGTAAGGGGGAGAACTGGAAATCTCTGCCCTCAAACAATTGTACTCTAAAATAGAAACTGAATGTGATAATTCACACTGTTCTAATACTGACACTGAGAGTGTAACTTGCTGAAGGAAGAACAGACAGGAAGAAAAAACAATGAAATAAAATTTTTACACATAGAAAAGGCACAACTTTTTTTTTAAGGCTGTNTTTTAAGGCTGTTGGGAGGAAAGGGTCAAAAATCAAATAGAAGGAGAGAAGGTTTCTGCTCAAAGTGACCTTTCAGCTGGGAATGCTAAAAATGTAGGTGTGGAAAACTCCATTTATTATGCCTAGTGCTGATCCATCCTCTGCCTGATTGGAGAAGTAGAATTCCTAAGTAGAGATAAGCAGGAAGCCTTCTGTTATAGGATGAAGTAACCCTACTGGAGCCTGGGTCCCTGTGTGACCCTGGCACCCAGCCTTGTTGTTGAGGTAACAAAATAAATCTTCTCCTTGCATTTTGGCTGTGGCTTGGTGGTTGTCTTGGTTACCCACATGTGTTGATTCACACAGAGGCTATGAAATGGTGAGAAACAAAGCAGTTAACAGTTCTTGTGTGATAGAGGTGAAGAATGAGATCACGAATATCCACTACATTATCAGCAGGTAAAGGAACAAGGGCCCAGAAATTAAAAATGAAAGAAACACATAACAAAATAAAAAGTCTACTAGTTAATGACAAAAGTGATCAAAGAGGTGAGACTGAAAATTGTTTTGTATTTTTTTTAATTTCAAAAGCAGCTCTACCTGTAATCAGGTATTTTAGTAGGAATACCTTAAACAGGAGGAAGGCGGGAATCTATTTTCATTTGGTTAACAGAGTAAGAGTATTTAAATGAGCTTACACATATGAAAACCAGATTAATTATTGGCAATGCATTAATACCTCTGAACAAATATTATCTTCAGTAAATAGTATGGAAGAAGTTATAGAAATCAGGCAAAAGGCAAATATGCAATCACTTAAAAAGGAAAACCTGAAAATTTACCGATCAAAATGCTTAACACAAAAAGGCATAACTGAAAAAATTTCATTTGTCATCACAGCCCATAAGACACAGCCAGCACAGGTTTGTTGAAAATAAATTGTACCAAATGAATCTCTTTTCAACAGAGTAACCAGTCAAGTGAGCAGAAGGGAGGAAAAGCTGGAATGCAGCTTGACTTTAATAAAGCTTTTATTGCTATTTCATGTAGCATTCATCAAACAATTGAGAAAAATATGGTTCAAGTAAAATCAAGTAACCGTTATGACATTGCCCTCCAGCCAGAAAACCTGAAAATGCCATTTTTACCCTTTTTGAGTATTCCTAAGAAGAGTAAGATGTGT
Source organism: Aegithalos caudatus (assembly GCA_013389925.1). NCBI lineage: Eukaryota > Metazoa > Chordata > Aves > Passeriformes > Aegithalidae > Aegithalos > Aegithalos caudatus. The sequence continues at coordinate 7,031 of WEIU01015886.1, forward strand.
AAGGTACTCATGGTCAGACAGGCTGATTAGTAAAGCATTAAGAAGTGATGGAAGAATGGTTATAGGTTCCCTGGTTATAGTTATTATAGAACTATACAGAACACAATTTCTGCTGAAAAAATGCTTGATTATGACTAGTAAGCACTGTAATATTCTGTAGTTTTGACATCAAATACTCAAATATTCCAGAATATTAAATTTGTGTCAATGCTTGTGTGTAAATCCTTATCAATCACCAATCTATTTTTTTTCATCTCACAATCTTTTATGACCCTAATTCAAGCCTTTGTGTCATAACACTGCAAGGGTTGCAATCCAATCTATTGTTGATCTGTACTCCATAAAGCCAAAAGCTAATCTGACAATTTCCCATCTAAGTAAAACAGGTCCATCTAAATTGATAATGAACTTGTATCATACTGAATAACAGCATAATCATATGAAAACAACCACATGTTCCTTCAGAGTTAAAATTGCGAAACAGATTTGAGCTGAAGCAGAACTTTAAATGTTCTTTAAAATTCATGTCAAAAATAGCCTGGAAATTAACATGACTTTTTTCAAGATCCTACTAGTATTTATACTTAAAAGACAAAATCATGGACTCCAGGAAATTTTGAGGTACACAATAATTACAGATTATTCACCTAAATAAACTGATGCCTGGAAATAGACAACAACAACAACACTGACTCTTTTTCCTTCTCTTTTGCAAACAGTCAATGAAAGTAGCAGTATCTTTGTTTAGTTGGCATACACTTATTCTCACTCCACGTTGTTTCCTGCTGGACCACCACCAGTTTTGAGTTAAGGATACAGCATGCCAGAGGACATGTAAGCCTGAAGTGTACACTCCTCCACAACTCTTCTGATTAAAATTTCTACCATGATCTTTTTAATTTTCAATGTCAATAGCCTGTTAACATTTATGGCAATGAAGGAGTCTACCCACTGTCCAGATTTAAAAGGAAGATCATAATGGAAATTGAGTTCCAAACTTATGAATATGGAACCTTCCACTAAATCATGAGATCTATTTCTAGGCACTAAAATGTTTTAATGCAAACTCCTCCCACTGCCTTGCCACCTGAAAAAAAGGAAGTTGGATACATGCCACACTCCACAAAACCAGAACACACTGTCAACAAGGAATTCAAAAACACACACAACTCCCCAACAAACCCAGTTACATATTAGATCCAAAACACTTCTTAGCAATTGCTTTCTCTGCTTATACAGGAATTAATGAGTTTTTATCAAGAATTAATATATTTACCTTTAGGCCTCCTTTGTCATCTGGCAACATTGGGATATTTAAGGATTGCCTGCTTCTGGAACAAGGCAGAGATGATCTGTTGTTCGGTTTATTCTTGTCTTTATCTACTTGCATGCATGCTGATGCCAGTAACCTTACAAGCTCTGTGTCTAAAATGAAGCAAATTAAGATAATGTTTGGCCTGTTTTGCTTTCCCAAATTACAATCAATGCACTGACACTTTCCCTGTAAATCCCATATAAATAGCAACTGATCTACCTCTCAAACACAAAGCAGATGAACCTCCAAACCTTCTTTCTTTCTTGACCTATATTCCCATGCCTTCTCCCCACAATGTGGGCTGTGGACTTATCATCTCCCTAAAGGTATTTGTCAATATAAATAAGCATGCTACTCTGTTGCAGTAGGGCATGTAATAAAGATGTTTGACTCCAGTCAACAGGCAGAAGAGAATCAGAAGGCTTTATTTACAATTCATTCTGCCTTCTTATAACATGCTGTGCTAAAAAAGCACATTACTGGTCCATAGAATTGACACCTCTCTCTGTTGGTTAAGTAACAGAAATAGCAAACAACACCTGGGAGAGAGGTTGTTATGGGAAAGGAATATTGTTTACACAGAGTTGTTTTGGAAAAAGGAAAACTGTTGAAAAGTTTCCCTTGGGAAGAGCTAGCAATTCTCAGGCTCAGAAATATTGGGCCCACACTACTCAGCTGGACTCAGTCAATGTGTGCCCAAGTGAACTGCCTCATCTGGCACTTAAGAACAATATTGACATGCTCCCTTTTCTCACCTGACACAGAAGACAGTAGAGAAAAATGAATAGTCTTTCTTCAAGTGTAGGTTGCAAGTAAAAGTTGAAAGATTGGTTGAAAGTAAATCCCAAAGATAAAGAAGATGTTCAGCCTGGACAGTGGAGGGACTGAAAAGAAATGGTAGGAAAAAAAAGATGGACAAAACAGAAGTAAGAAAAAAAAGTAAGAGGACAAAAAAAAGCAGCAGCATAACAGGAGACAGTAAAGCAAAAATTTTTTAAAAATTCTGTAAATCTGCATTTCATACAGGAGTCAGGATTTTCAGAAAGGCAAAGAAAAAGAGAGAGAAAAAAGTAGCAAGACAAACTATTCTGTCCCAGAAGTTAGTTCTAAAATAATTCTCTGTATTTATTGTCTAAGATGTTGTACTATTAGTGATCTACTTTTGACATGGAAAAGATTTTGCTAGTAACCAAGACCACCATAATGTGTAAATTCAGAGATTTCATTAGCAGTAATGGGTTTTGGCTTCAGATGAATCAATTCAGTTACCAAGGAAAGTAAACAATAGCAAATTATACATGTAAAACTAATTGTAAGAAAAACTGTGTTTCATTCAAGCCTTCCCAAAGCATGCTGCCTTGTCCTACAGCACTCCCACACAACCAACCTGAACCCCGAGGTGTGATTTATTCTCAGCCTTCACAGAACTAGCGGGAGGTTCAGCCAGGAGTTCCCTCATTCTGTTCCCACTGTGCTCCCTTTGTCCTGTCCCTTTGCTGCTCTTTGCCAAGGGGCAATTTCATAGCTCTGTTCTAATGACATTACAGAATACCAGGGCCCCCACAATCACATGCCACTCAGCTAGCTCTGGTGAGACAAACAGCACAGTTTTCAAGCATCTTCAGAACCAAAGGCAAGAGGAATGCACAAAATCTGTCATCCCATAAACACATACACTCATCTAACCAATTAACTCAAACCCCACCACTTTCAGTGTCCTTTCTTGGTTCAGTCCAGCCTGGACATGAGAGGATACTTCTTAGCAACTGCAATGTATTTTCTAGATTGGAAGGAATGTCTATTTGTTTATGTTGTACATTTCTCCAGAGCATTTTGAAATAGCATACCTGGATCATTTAGCAGCATTATCAGGTCAAAAGCTGTGTATCCATTTTTTGCACGAAGGTTAACATCAGCTCCTTGATTTAACAAATACTTTACAACATTTTTGTTTCTTTAAGGGAAGAAAAAAGGTATTGATCATGTTAAACAAGTAAACAAAGAAAGAAGCCCCCAATACTCTATTTTCAACCTTTTATTACATTGTTCCTCAATCAGATATCAGTTTTACACATTCTACAGCTAACTTAGTGTAAAATTTGTTCACAAGCTCTTCAAAAGCTCCCGTGAGTCCTTTGTTTACTCACTACGAATTACATTAATCAATGAGCAGAAAGTTAGCCTTAAAATCCTAATTTGAATAGTCAGTTTCTTAAGCTGATCCTTTGGAAGTGACTGCAATATGTTGCTGAACACCTTTTGAATGAATGCCATTAATGCCTAGGGCAGAAAAGCAGATGGAACAACAAAGGACATTTCAGTAATCATGCCATCATTAATACTTCAATGCAACCTCATTTTCTCAACTTGCACATTAAGAAATTGCATACAGAAAAGCCAAATTGACTGAAGGTAACTTAAAAACTTCAAACAGTACTTCACCTAATTACAGCTATAAGTTATATAATTTAGAAGGCACATTATCACTTCCCTGAGGTGTTTAAAATGCAAAACCAAACAGCATTAAGTGTCAACCAACATAAAAACCTCCAACAAAAGCTAGCTGCATAAAAGACATTCACCATCCTGTTTCAGTTAGCCCCTCTCCACTCTGATACACCTGAGTAAATACACAGGACTTGCCTTGTGAGTTAAAAACAATACTTCAATTCAGCCTATGAAATAACTGAACAGACAACAAAGCTAGGGAAAATATACTTAATACAAAACTCTTGAGCCATGACTAACTTTGTATAAAAGCAAACTCTGACATGCATCAGCAAGACAGAGAAAAAATATTCTACAGCACCAACAGGTAACTGTAAATTCTAATACTGAAGCTGAAAAATGGATCTCGACATCTCCACTTCAGAGCATCATCTCTTATATGGATGACGTTTCCACTCCTGAATTTACTCCACACAAAATCAGCCTGAAATGGAGGAGGACTGTTACTCCTCTCTTCTGACAAAAATTCTGCTTATCCTCACCACAACTCCTCTGCATATTTCCTATTACTTCTCTTCTTTAAAACTATCATCCCTTCATCCTGCTTTCCAGTCCTGCACATTGAGAGCACACAGAGACACAATTTTCTAGTGTCTCTAGCTCAGAGAGACTTTGCCTATTCCCTCCTTCAAGCCTGAGACCCTTCACACTATTGGTGGTCCTGAGGAAGGGTTAGCTGAGGCTCTATGGAGGCCAAAGATTTCCAAATGTTATGAAAATTTGCAAACTCTCCATGCTAAGAAAAAGGCTCAGATGCAAAGTATAGAACTACAAGGATAAGAACCGATGCACATGAGGTATTCCACCCACACTGGGGCACTCTGAATGGGGCTTTACTTCAAGTACTACTTGAAGTACAAGTAGGCTTTACTACTTGTACTATGATTGCTCATCACAGTAAAACTTAGCACAGCAACTGTATTTCTGCAGCATTCATGCTGCTCTTCTATTGATCCAGATGTCCTTGGAGTCAGCCTTGCTGTCATTACTTACCTATGACACCAGACAACACTGAGAGGGTTTCATAGATGGCTGTGATTATCTTGGATGACTGAGGGTATCTTTTATCCCTCATGGATAGCTCTAAGTTCCCAAGAAGTCACACCTCTCTTTCCAGGGCTGGGACGTCCCTCTGGTCTCTCCACTGAGCCAATGTCCCTTAGATAGCTCCATTTAAGCATGAACAATACCAAAGACTCCAAAAATTCCATTACCTCAAATGTTAAGCATATTAACAAAATTAACTAACTTCATGACTATGAAGACAGATATTAGGGAAAGGAATTTTCATAACCCAGTCATCCAGTAAACTGAACAGCCAGTATTTGAACACATGCAGGACCCACCTTTGTGTGTGCTTCCACAAACAATAGAAGTACCTGAGTACCAGCAAGGGGACATGCCAGCAGCCCTGCCCATCACTTTGTGCTGGCTGCTTCTATTCCAGCAGTGTGATGGGTGACTGCTGCTAAGTGAAGCAGCTGCACCAGAAAAACTGATCTTACTGCACTTTGTGGATTGTCTGTCACTACTATCAATAAAGGCCCCCAGAACTAGTTCAAAAAGTTTCACAAGGCAATGACAACCTGACCTCCTATTTTTCCTCTTTGTTGGACTTGCATAGTCCAATGAGATCTGCTGACTAAAAACAAAATCTGGTGCAGAATACTTACATTTATACAATTAATGCACTACCACTGAAGAGAATCTTCACCTTGCTGAAGGCCTCATCTACAACAACCAAGAAAAGCTCACCTTCCTAAACTGAATATCCTGTATTCAGTGTTAAGTGTATGACAGCCATCACATGTGAAGTACCAGCCAGAGCAATTTCTGATGTCTGACTGCTAATCATCTGTTTAGATTTATGAAGGAGCTTTACAGAAAATGACAATTATTTTGGCTGCATTTCCAAAAACTCTGTGAAAACGAAAGGCTGAATAGGAGAACATGGGAATGTTTTTAAGACTGGAAAATGTGGGACATGGAAGGCTGATTGTCTTGAAGTTTCACAACTTCATGTAGGCTTACAACCCTAGCAGGAGGGGTAATAGTATCTTTCACAATACTGAAAAACATCAAAGGACAGAAGCAGAAATCTGCACCAAGGCTCCTGGGGGCTGCCTGGAGCACTATGGTCTCAGTACTTACTGAGCTTGCTTCAGATTCCCAAATGATCCACTCACTCTCAAGTCCAAACATCACAGAATAACCAGAGTTAAAAGGGACCAATAAGGATTGCTGAATCCAGCTTCTGGACCTGCACGGCACCATCCCCGAGAGGAACACCATGTCTCTGAGTGCTTTCTTCTAACGCTCCTTGAATTGTGTCAGGCTTGGTACTGTGACCAATTCCCTGGGGAGCTCATTCCACTTCCCACTTATTCTCTGAGTAAAGAACCTTTTTCAAATATCCAGTCTAAATCTCTCTGTGAAACTTCAGGCCATTCTCTTGGGTCCTGTAGTTGATCACCACAGAGAAGGGATCAGTGTCTGCCCCTCCTCTTCCCCTCATGAGGAATTGTAGACTGCAATGAGGTCTCCTCTCAGACTCCTCTCCTCCAGGCTGAACAGGCCAAGTGACCTCAGCCTCTCCTCACAAGCTTTCCCTCAAGGCCCTCCACCATCTGTGTTTCCCCCCTTTGGACATTCTCTCATAGTTTAATGTCTTACCTAAGTATACTGTGCTGAGCAAAGTGTGATTCAAATTTGCTCTAAAAAGCTGAGGGCAGTGCAAGAGTCATGAAAAACTGAGAACATGAGTCTCTTAATTTCTTGTACAACCTCTCTGCTTCTAGAGTCAGTATCAAAAAGAGGTTTTTTTCTATTGGGATGTGAGAAAAAAATAAACTTCTTTACTGGTAGACACAAAGAGAGCAGATATCTTACCCATGGTACGTGGCCTGCATTAGTGCTGTCCAGCCATGAACATTATCCTGTTTATCAATATCAGCCTTTTTCTCAACAAGGAGCTGAACAAGGGGCAGCTGTCCAGTTACAGCTGCAATCATTAAAGGAGATGCACCATCAACATTGGTAATATTAACCTGACTCAGATCTTCATCAATGATCTCTTTAACCAGCTGAAAGTTTCCTGCAAAACAGTCATAAAACATAACCCAAATGTTAGTTAATTAGTACATCTTTCTAGCCTACATAAAATTGCATTAGGAACTGTATTTTCCTCCTTTTCTCTACCTGTACACTTAAGGTGCAATCCCATTACAAGAATTATTTCCTGAAATGAAGACTAAGGAAGGCTGTATGAACTGCAGTGCATCCTGCATGTGAAGACACAAATAGGGAATATTTCTATTAAATTGCCATAAGATGATGTCATGCAAGGAAAATTGATGATGCTGAGGCACCATGATTTTTCCTTCAAAGATCCCTGCTCCATTTCCACAGGCTGCAATCACATTATCAACGATTTTAGAATCAAAGTAGGTGGGTACAAAGGCACTTTAAAAGGTGGTGGAGGCCATCCCTTGCCTTAACAGGTAGAATAATGCCCTGTGTCACACTGAAATGTAAATTCCTCTTACAAAGATAGTTCATTGATTCTAAAAACCTTTACTGATAGAATTCCACAACCTCCCAAAGAGTTTATTCTAGTGCTCAACTTCCTTATATTCCAAATGATTTTTTTTCTGCCTCCAGTATTTGAACTGCACCTCCAACACAAAACTTCCCTACTCCTTGCTCAAGAGTAAAGTTGTTTGTTGTCATTTGTCACGTTTACAGTTCTTTAGAAGTTAATCTAATTTTCAGGTTTCCACATAAAGGAGCTGATAGTCATTTGAGATCTTGTCTAGATTAGGAAAAGCAGTATGAAATGCTTTACTGAACATATTTGAACAAGGTTGTGGGTTTTTTTCTAAATCTTGAAGTAGGACCACTTTTAAAAAACATATGAGGTAGTCAGGATTACCTCAAACTGAGAGCTTATGCTCACCTACTTCCTGTATTTTTCTGATGTCCTGTGGCAGGCAAAAGCAGGGAAGAAGATAAAGGATAAAAGTCTCTGTGACTGTGTGTACCACCACAGGAACAGGGGCAAGAACAAGCAAATCATCAACTGCCATGCAAATGGAAAAATGTTCATCTTTATAAAAACCTTCAGATGGTAAACTGCTTCATGGCATAGGCTGCTTTCAACACAATCACAGGCATGAACATTTTCCTTGGAAAGTCGGTCAGAACCCCAGACAAACCCTCCAGCCACCTGAATGCACTCACTGAAACTCACACCCACCAATGCCACTCAGCCAATTTCTTGGAAAAGGAATGATAGAAAAGCACAGAACTACTTTTTGTATGATCCAATTTGGTAAAAGAGAGCAGGTGGCTTTTTTAACACAGACCTAGAGCACAGACTTTGTTAAACAGAAACCCTGGAACCTACAGAGACACCAGAATTTACTTTGAACCCTAGACATTCCTTAACCTAATGAGTTGCCTTTTTAACAGTGCTGCCATCCACAGCCAAGTAAAAAAGCTGAAACCCAGTGTGCTGACCAGTATCCATTTGGACCCTTCTATGATACTTCTTCTGATCCAGCACTAACATCTATAAATTTCAAAAAATCACAGGAGTACAAGAAGGGCACATGATCACTCTAAAAATCTAACAGACTTGAGGATTTCCCAGGAAGATCTTTTAGTAACTCCTATGTGAAAAGTGGGAACAGTAAAATCATTTTACCCATGCTAGCAGACATGCTTTGAAGTTAGGAAAACTAGACAGGGTGGAAGAATCATGGTAGTATTTACCCAGTTTCAAAGCATGAAAGACATCAGGTTGCCTCTTTTCTGCATCTGAAAGAAATATAAACATTTCTATTAGTGAGCCAAAGAAAAGCACAAAAATTTCTAGCAGAATTTTAATAGGAAAAACTATTAAAGTACTAAAAAACATATAGTGTCTTGGCATACATTTAATAAGAACAAAGAAAGGATTGACAACTTCTTTATTACCTTTGGAAAGAATGACTCACCTGTACGGTTCTCTGTGCAGGGCTAAAGCTAGAAACTATAATAAGACCCCAGCTTAAGGTTTTCAATTTCCATTCTCCATCAGGAAATTGTATTTGGAAATTTTTTTGTTTCCTGCCTGGAAGTTTAAAATATCCACTAAAGAACTACAGCATGGTCCTTTGGTCTGGTAAAATCCCCTGTACAACAGTGAACACTCAAATAGTATGGGATTATTTTGAAAGGTGACTCAAAATGAGTTTTACAAGCTGCTCCATTTTTATTTCCTCTTGATTATTTCCAGGTCAATTTGTAAAGGTCACAAAAATAATAGCGTCAATTTAACTACACAGCTTGCTACTTATGAATTAATATTCTTCAGCTCCCAGATAACCATCCCGATAACAAGAACTGTAATTATTACAAATTGTAATATTTTGAGCGAAGAATCTTTCTTTTTACATGGCTTAACAGAGCTTTGAAACTTCTGACACTATGTAAGATGACGAAAAAATAGTGACATATTTTTCACCTTCTACACATGCCAGAAAACACTGTCCTCTATTTTCCAAGTTATTATGGACAAATTATTACTACAGAGTCAATGGGAATAAAATCATAAAATTTTCTGGAAAACAAGGAGACACAGATTTTGTGAGCCCAATTCTGGGATTTTTATGAAATACAGAAAAGGTTTATGTTCACAGCTTGACTCCAAAGGAAGTCACCTTAATATGTTGAACAAAAGCCATTGCTGAAAAGCCCAAAACACTCCAAGAAACTCTTGTTTTAAGACCAGGAAAGAGAGTGATGTGTCCTACATTTTCTCCTGATTTAGAAACTGCTCTTATAGAAGGAACTGTGTGTATGAGCTCACCACCGTAAAACAGATTTCAGAAGAATAATTTAGGAAAGAACCAGGCTCCATACTTGCCATGTATGAAATCTGGAAAGAGAGGCAGCTTCAGGGAGAAGGAGACCATGAGAAGATGCCAGAAGGAAAGACTGCCATCTGTGTAAGCCTATGTAAGGACAGGGACAGAAGACAGGCAACGCCCAAGCCATGCGAGATAGTTCGGAACTTGCTACTGACAACAGCTGTGGGAAAAGAGCTGCTTTCTCCTAGGAGGCAATTTGCCCTATCTATGGCAATGGATCAGGAGAAAAGTTCCTTTTTTCCTGTCTTTCATGTGACAGAAATGATCTATTTTCTTCATAAGATATTCAAGATTCCAGCATTAGGAGGAGACTGAAGTATGGTCAAAAACCAAACCAGAAATTTGTGTGGAAGAGTAATGTTTTACTCCCCTCTCTGCCCAAATGAGTCACTGCCCTCCTGCTGATGGAAATTCCCCCCCAGCACAGGTGACAAACATTAATCTGCTTTAAAGCAAGTCCAGTCTCCTCACTTAAACAGCATCCTTCAATACTTTAAGTCGTACGACCACAGAAGGTTTTCAAGATTCCTGAGGACAACTCTGCCTGTACATATATCCTGTACACACAAACACATGGACACAAGTGAATCCCATGGATCTCTGATTGTGTGTACTGCAACCAACTGATGTCTGTTCCTCAAGAGACTGATCATGAGCAAACATCTACAATGAATCAGTTCTGCCTGGCAGCATGGCTGTATGAAAGGTCTAGTGTTCCAACATAACCTATAAGTCAATATCTGAGTTAACACCTTCTCTACAGCAGAAAGAGATGTCTGATTTTTGTTCTTTTTCAAGTACAAGGGAAGCTTGACCTGTAGGAGTGAAACCAGATGTAGACAACAGTTTTGGCATTTGTCCGCATGGCAGTGGAAAATGATCTTTCTAGAGCTAGCCATATGTATCTTTTATAGCAAGCAGTCCAAAGCTTTTCCAAATCCTCTTGGTAAACACTTCCCAGTGCTGGTTTGCATAAATACCTTGAATAGTGTCCCCAAACCACCCACATTCAGACAGTAATCTTATCCTGCTAACATGGAAAAAATCTGCTGAAGTTAGGCACTCTTACCTCAGCTGAAGTAGGTGTGCCTACCCCAACATTTTCAAAATCCAGCTGCAAATTACAAAGAACATCATGCCCATACAAAATAATCTCCTCAATTTTTAAATACACAATCAGAACTGCAAGAAAGTGAAACAAAAAATAACATTCCATACCGGCCTGAGGTCTGATCGTTGTGAGAGATTCCAAATAGTCCTTCATGTCTTTGTGTTTGAAGCCAACAGAGATTTCAAAAGGTGTTTTATGTAGTACATTCAAGTGATCAGGATTGGCACCTTTCTCCATGAGCTGCTGTGCCAAGCTCACCTTTCCACAAACAGCTGCCAGCATCAAAGGACTCCAGCCCATGGTCTTTAGTGAGTAGTTACAATCAGCTCCCCAGTCTAGCAACAGATGCACCACTGCCTCGTGGCCGTGCTGAGCAGCTGCCATCAGTGGAGTGATATCAGGAAGATCGTCTCTGCTGCTGTTAAGTACATTTGTGCTAAAATGGTCGTAATTGTCCACAAAAGCTCCAGATTCCAGCAACAATTTCACCATGCTGACGTGACCACCTCTGGACGCCATTGTGAGGACACTGGCTCCTAACTTGTTCTGTGCATTGAGATCAGCACCATTCTCCAGCAGGATGTGGGCCACATTTAGATGTCCAAACCTTGAGAGAAAGAGATACGGAGGAGAATTAACACCTTGGATTGCAAAAACCGACATACTCTGAACATAGAAAACTTTGTTACCAAATTTGCCTACTAACACCTACACTGTGAGGGATCACACACACATCTCTGAATGTGATAGGCACCTTGCCAGAGGAGAGCAATCATTAGCTGAGGACAGTAAACTAAACCATTCCCCATGTACCAGTGACCATGCCCATAAAGCAGGCACCTATTGAAGAGGATGGTCTGCTCAAGGCAGCAAGGTGCCAGCCTCATTTTCTGCTGCAGGGCACCAACTCGTAACTTCTATGAACCAGTGTTATTTTCATCCTCTTATTTCCACAGCTGTATCACATTAACAGATCAAAGCCAGTTTGTTTCCAGGGATCTTTATTAAGTACCCTCATTACTACTGAACAACTTGAGTAAAAACTACATAGTGCTAACTAAGGGAAAAAAGACCATTTTATCAACTGGAGAGACAGTCTTTTATATTTGCAGTATCTCTTGTTTCCAAGTTGTGAACCATCAATGAACTCCCACACTGAAAGAAGACTCAGTGAATACAGATGTGCCCATGAAGCTCAAAGAAGAACATGGTGAGTGGCCATCATTGTTGTAAAGTTAGCTGAACTTCCCTCAACACCAAGGGGACCAGAGGTGATCTTTAAGAGAAATGGCTTACCAGCAGAATGGGACAACTGGTCATGTGAATGGCCTTCCCTAAAACAATCAATGGAAAATACTCTACTCCTCAGTCAGACAGACCAGCATGGGGGAAGCATCTACACAGTTTAGCCCAACACTGAGCACCAAAACTCAGCAACCAGAAAATTAATTTTAAAAAAGTAAGGTGCTTGAGTTGGCTTCCAGCCACATATTCCTTCCTGATACCTGGGGACACCCAGTGCACAAGCTGGCACAAGCAGGCAGCCAGAACAACCACAAACTCACTCAGCTAGAATGCAAAGAGTAAATTTATTTGTTATCTCGTGAACCTGGGGATCCCCAATGCAACACACAGGCAGAGAAAAAGAAGCGAAGAGCTAGCACCATTGCCAGTTCATGTAAAGAACCACTGGCCTGCAGTTCACACAACGCTTATCAAGAATTATTCCTGGCTGCAAGGTCACTTGAGTGATTTACAATCCTCCTCAACCCTCAATTGGTTTTTAACCCATTCCTTCCAACACCCAGCATTGTGATGATGTGTCAGGTTTGTGCTATGATTTCAGGAGACTGCTGTATTACAAGGCTAAATTAAAATTGTGTAATATCAAATATCTTCCAATAAGAAAACCTGGCATCAACCCTCCTTGTGTGGAATATCTATGACAACTTGGTCAGAGTACTGAACTCTGACACCAGTTTTACCAGCAACCCAGTTTTGGTATCACTTGACTATCAGAGGCTCTGCTAGTTTGCCAGTAAGCAAAAGACAGTTATCTAAGCCACACACCAAACCAGACAGTTATCAGTGAGAAAATGGCAACCCCATATTTTAATAAATGCAACACCTTGACAAGATGTGTGTGTCGTGCTCTTGTTGCAGGCATCATGCACTACTACATGCTGGTGCACACTGTGCTTAGCACAACCCTGAAGGCAGCCTTTGTACATTACAGCAAAGCAAACATTAGTCAAGGAAACCCCAAGGAATGCTACTAACCACTTAAAGCAACCACGAGCCCCAAAGTCCTTAGCTTCCTTCCAGGAAGCACACAGTTGCAGGAGGAAGCCTCTGGAGCCTGTGTACTCCCTAGGTCAATCCTGGCACCCTTCAGTGCATCACCTCAGCAGAGCCTGCAACCCCTGCACATGGATAATTGTATGCATATATGCCACCTCCTGTCCAATTGCAACAGAGCTAATCACAGCCAGAAAATTAAACAGCTACATAAGTCTGAAGCCTACCTTTGGACAAACACTGTGTTTCCCTTCTGGTTATCCATTGAAAAGTAAAGAGAAATATGCTCTTCTGCTTTACACTTTTCATCAGTTTACACAGTACTTTTCAAATGTCAGCCAGTAATTTCTTTAAATCAGTGAGAGGGTTATATTCATCTGACTTCATTGTTTTTAGGGAATGAGCGTATGGTTTTCATTAAGGGGAAAAAAATCTGAAACTGTTTCTGCAACTTTTTTCCTTTTTTTTTAAACCATCAAAAAACAACCAAATTGTTGAACCTTGTCTTCCTTGTTCTTACTGGGAAACCAGCTGTATGGCTCATTCTTTGGGAACTTTCTACAGCCATTAATTGAAAAGAGAAATGTTGACTTAGAGACAGATTATTTTCTTTAAAGAAAAGAATTTTAATGTTATGAAATTTTAAAAGTAATAAAAACCCACCAGAACAACAAAAATACATTTCTTCTCTTGATCAAGCATTCAGTTATTAAAGGGCAGCAATGCCCTCCAACGCCTGTGAGCCCAAGGTGTGCTTGTAGGAATAAAGACAAGCACCAACACCAGCGTTAGCAACACGGGAACCTCCCACAGCCCAGCAGTGGGTTACGCACAGGAAGCATCAGCGATGCAGAAAACAACCGTTTTGTCATTAAAAACCCTCAGCAATGATTTTCCCTATCCTCCAGCAAGCCACCCAGGCGAACAGGGACAAGTGAAGTGAAATTAATTGTTTCTGTTCACTTCAGCATATTTTACGTCAGATATCGTTTTCAACAAGTAAGTAAGACACACATACCAAAAAGAAAAATAAAAAGCAAAATTACATAAGGCAACATGCATGCACCTATAATCACAGAGGAGAGCAGTGTTTTGTGTTCACTTTATCCCCAGTTTTGTAATTTTGTGCTGGCTTACCCAAGAAACAGCATGCACTGTTTCAAACACCACACTCGTAACATGAAAAGTTTTTCATGCCCCACGATAACAGCCAATTCTACCCTAGACGGCTCCTCCTCACCCACACCGATCGCCCCGGGACAACTCCGGGCTCCACCGGCGACGACCGACCGCGGCCTTCAACATGGCGCCCGCCCCGTCTCCCACGCTGGCTCGCCCGGAGCTCCCCGGCGCTCCCGGGCGCCCTCCCTC
>WEIU01015886.1:36166-80783 GCA_013389925.1 Aegithalos caudatus
TTTTTTTCTCAGTGCATATAGGAAATAGAACTCTTTGAAGAGGTGAACTGCAGCAGCTTGACCTTTCTGGCACATCCCTTCCCTCTAAACATGCACCTGAGGGTGCACCTTATGGCCAGCGCTGGCTTTGGCGCAGGCATTCCCATGCTTTGCATCTGAACAGGAGACACAGCACACTACTTACAAGAAAACACTTTGCATTAAATACCTAACAGTGTGTTTGGTATAGTAGTTTTGTGACCCTGTGGTCACTTGTTTGGTGTTAGGACTTTTTGATTTCTGAGCTTTTTTGAAATATGTAATTGGTTACTAGTAACTATATTAATCATAATGCCTTTTAATTGCTACTTTAGTGTTAGTTGGCAGAATTTCTTTCATATATAAACAAGCTTTAGATCTTCAAAGCAATGTTTCTCAAGGACATTTCATTATTTCCTCATACAGTAAGTGGGGTAAAAATAATTCTTCATTATGGTTGGTTTTTTGTTTATTTTTTTAATAAGAAGGCCCGCCTTTTGTAACAGTACAAAATGAAGCAATACTTCCAGTATTGCTTTGATATTTAGGATTTTTTGCTACTTTTGTTTCCTGTAATCTGTATAAATGTGTCACTTTTCTTTGTCATTATCCTTTTAACAACCCCCAGCAAATATTTTCCAGAAGAGCTGACATGATTATTTTTCACCATTTTTCTTTCCACCTTCTGGTAGACTTCCTCAACTTCCTTTGATATCTAGATTATTGCTTGGTTTCAGCTGATTTAACTTTTAAATTGAAAAAGTTCCCAGATTTGTGATTGATAGTAAGCAAGAATGGATTTTTTTAAATTACAAAACCGCTTTTGTTGTAAAAAATTGTCTATAAAGATCAGGTGCATCCACACTTTATTTATAGTGATGAATACAATAGCTTCTTTCAGTTATTGCTTTGCAAAATATTTTTTCTTCTCCCAAATCACATTACTCTCACTAAAGATTTGAATGTAGGTGTAGGAAATAGTATGTCTCTGTGGAAAGATTAAATGTATCTCACTATCTTGGAAGAAAATTGAAAACATCTGAGCAAAATGTAACCACTGTTTTAGCTCAGCAAAATAACAATCAAGTGCATTTCCTCATTGTCACATGTAGAATTTCCTTCTCATCTGCACATCCAGAATCGGGGTTGGTTAGTAACTTTTGTAGCATTTCTCTAATAACTTGGAATTAGGAGGCTCTATGGAGTTCCTAAATTTGTAGATTTTGGGATACAGATTTAGTAAATTCTACTTGGTCTTTCTAGACAGCTTTTCCTTGGTGTATTTTTAAAGTCACAGATTTGTTTTCTGTCTCCACCTCCTCCCCACCCCCCAACTTCTCAACAAATATTTCTTAACAAAAATGCTTCTGTTTCAGACTTAGTGTCTTTCTTGCCTCTCACAATGTTTGTATACAAGGCAGCACAGCCAATTATTATCTGAAATCTTAAGACACCTTTGGCAGTCTGTCTTGTCAAGACCGTCTTGTCATTGGGAGAATCATTCCACAGAACATGAAATAACCTGGAAAACTGTTTCACAATCGAGCCAGCTTCTGTTTCCAGAGACTTGATCATATCACAATGTAGTAAACTGTACAGAAGTGCTTTCTCTAACGTGGTTTGTTTCAGCAGATATAATTTAGGGAGCTTTAAGCCAACCTGATGGGCTGGGACAGTCAGTGGGGAAATGTAGGCCAGCATTATGAACTTACCTGCTTAAGTGTTCCAGCCTTGCACCGAATAATCTGCCCATTCTGGCAGTTATCAGCACCTTGCTCTATCTGCTTGGCTAATCATACCAAGACACACCTTCTGTAAACTGTCAATGCCTTTTTCTGCAGTAGTTGAACACATGTGGCCTGTGTAGGTGTGTAAAACCAGGTGGAGCCTCTCCGTGCCCAGATAAACCTTTATGTGTGTATATATATATGTATATGCATATATAAATTCTTTAAAAAAAAGAAGAAAATCCCTGAACTGACAGTTGGACAGGTAAGTAAGACAGGTAGTCTTATGTGAGCAAATAAATTTGGCATGAAAAGTTAAGTAGTGTTTGGAGGAGATAAGAATAGTATTTACTATATCCTTTAATTCCACTGGAAATGTTGCACTTCTGTATCCCAGCTTTGGGTGGTGTTGCTTTTGGCTCTCATGCTGCATTTTATCCATAGGTTACTGTCACCACAGAGAGGAGTGAGGAGTGGATGCTCAGCTATATATTCAGCCTGGAGTAAGGGACATGGCCCTGGTGACTGTGTGGGGTGGCTTAGAAAGCAGTGCTGCCACCTGTGTCATGGTGCAGGGCTTGTGGATGCATGTGCAGAACCCCAAGCTGTGCCTTGGGCAAAAGTAGAAGAAGGGGTAGAAGATCTCAGTACTGCTGTGTCCTCTGCCATGGATTTGGGAAGGTGAGAGGAGGGGTTTTCTCTTGGGTGAAGACACTTGGCCACATTGCTCACCCTGCAGTTTATGGAGTGGGAATGAAGATGGTGAAACTAGATTGAGATGCCCATTCATCCCTATCAACCTCATTTACTTACAGCCTGCAAAATGCCACTTTTGAGCACACCTCTAGCTGAAGGAGCAGTTTAAGTTGTTCTAACTGTTCAATTTAGGATGAGGAAAGGTGGTTGTGTGGTGAATCAGCATGTCTATGGCCCATCACAATAAGCCCAGTCAACCTGGTTCCTAGCCCAGCATGTGAAAGCCAGCCTAAAGTAGAACCCTGGTGGTGTTTTCCAGGTGACACTGGGATGGGGTGTATATGTCACCTACTGTAGTCATATAAATCAAGTTAAATCAGCTTTAGCAGTGACGTGCTGTTTGCACTTCTTAAGAGAAGCTGCACAATCCTGAACAAGCCTAGGGCATTCACATTGAATCTTCAAAACCAAAACTTATGCAGTATACCTTCTGAAAATGTTAAATAATTTATGAGTACTTTGTGTTCTTAAATCTTAGAAAACTCAGAGAACATTTAGTATTTTTTTTTTCTTAAAATATAAGTAACTGTGCATATAGAAGATCAAATTTGGAGACTAAAAGTCTATTTTCCTTTTCTGTATCATTGTCACAGTTGTGGTGAAAGTCTTAAGAGCATGTCAGCAACCATTCCTAATTAACTCATGGCAGTGTGCCCAGTGTGCACACATTCATGCTCTCTCTCACTGTGTATAGATACACATCTCTTAGAGAAACAGCTCTTTACAAAGAAATAAATTGAGTGATTACATTAATTGACACAAATGTTCTTGAAAACAACCCATTTAATTTTGTTTAGGCATTTCCTGAGTGATGTCTCCTTAGTTTCTAATAAATAACCTATTGTGAAACTTGCTAACAGAAGACTGTGTAGTGTGGTAGATTCCAAGGTTAATTTATAAAACTTGTTGGCTGTTTACTCTCATTTAGGCTGTGACTTAAACATGCAGTGTAAAAAAGGCAAAAGCAAAAACCCACAGGAATTTGGATGTATGATGATGCACTTTTACATGTTTGGCTTCAGTTTGCATTTTGTGGACTTAGATGTTTGAGTAGAAGTTGTAGTGAAACACAGAGGAAAGGCATATGTAGTGAACGTGGTTTTCCATTCAGGTACATACCAAATTATTTTCTCTTTCTTCCCATCTAAAGATTTAAGGGTTTATGGATGAACACATTTAGAATTCCAAAATATAGATGTTGTCTTAGTGTAAATTGATAAGAAATGCCAGAAGATAAAGCTTTTGTTTATTTTATGCCTGTCTTATGCCACAGTGATCAAGTAGGAGGGTCGCTGGAACACCCACCCAGTGAGGCAGGAAGTCACTGTGGGAAATGAAGGATGATGGAGAAACAGGATTCTGCTGGAGCATTGTAGTGTCCCCATCTGCTCCTTGGAAGATGGTTGGGGCAGTCCTAGCCATGTTTTCTCTGTGTGTCAGTCTACTGTGCACAAGGCTTTTTCTGCTTGTGCATTTTCTAGTGAATCTGCAGAGAACAGGAGTGACCAAAGGGCAGAGACTGAGCAGGTGTCACTCCTTTGCATTGCCATACCTGTTGTGGTTATTATTCATTATATACCAGTGTTTGTCATTGAAATCTGAGTCCTGTTTAAAACTATATAAATTTATCTTTGTTGCCTCTAGAAATGGATGTGCTGGCAACAAGTTTTTCCTCAGTGAGTGATCCTGGTATCTGATAACTGTTTCCAAAATCAGGTTGACTAGATATATATGTACTCCCCTGAAGAAAATGAACCCACTCAACATGCACAACATGCCACTTTCAATTTAGGTCATTGTTGATTTTAAAGTACATTTAATTATTACAAAACAGTAAAGTTCCCATGATTGAATAAGAAAAGGAGAATAGTGAAAGAATGTTGGATTTCAACTGCATCTGCATTTACTTCCCATGCTTGGAAATGTCACACTTACAGGCAACTAATTTCCTTGTGTCTGTGTTATGGTTTACCAACCATTTGGTAGTTATGATGACTAGGTTTAAAGTGATGTATCACAGCCACTGGTAGGGACCATAGGTAGATTCCTATGTCATTTAACTTTACTAATAGAGAAATTAAGCAACTGTTCCATAGTCAAACCTCTATAGACAGGAGGGAGGTGGAGACCCACTGAGGTTTCTTGGGCTCTGCTGGATCAATGGCTTAAGGAGGATGAGGTGAGTTGCCTTCTGGATCTGTCTTTCTGGAGCTACAGAGCCCAGAAGATCAGCTCAAAGGTGACAGGTAGTTTTTAGGATGAATAATGTGAGATACAATTAATCCTGTCTTAACACGATCCTCTCTGTTGGAAAGGACTGTGTTATGGGTTTGAGGGTGGCACTGAAGAGCATCCTATTCAGAAGCCAAGAGCAGGTTGCAGTATAGTGTGCATAAATATATGTTCCCAGTGTCTGCAAAAACATATTTTGGGATTGCTGTTACCAGTTGCTGTCGTTTTAATGACATACCATAATTGATATGCATTTGTTTTTCTGAATAATCCAAAGTAGGAGTAAAATGATTCACTTGGAAAGTAAGAGCTGGGATACTTGGCTGACACATGGAGAATAAAAGTACCTCTTGAAGTTTGCAAATGTGAATGCAGAAGATGGGCTGCTAAGGCGCTTCTGTGGTAAACAGGAGTTGAGAAATGGAAAAGATGAGTTATGACCACTAGGCTTTAAATCAGGCTTCGTACTTGTAGTGGGTTTTTTTAAGTTTTTATATCTTGTGAAGTGGTAATGTTTAGTGTCCATATGCATGCCACTTAATTGTTATTCAGCAACACTACCAAGCATTTTCATTTCAGGGATTCATTATTTTTTTTTAAGATTTTCTCATGCTATAATTTTTCCAGGGTTTAAATGGTTTGGGTTTGTAATCTCCCAAATGGGATTAATTTTTAAGGCTTAGTGAAACTCTTTCATTACAGAAAGATAAGGACAAGTGTGCTTCACTTTAGCAACACTATTTGAAACTGTTAACAGTTGAGATGCGAGAAATGTATATCTTGGAAATAGTATCTGAGATAAACATGAAAATCTGCACAGACGTTGAGTAACATGGGTTTTTTCCTTACTATTTTTGTTTTTTTTTAATAGAGGTATCAGGGTACTGCTCAGGTCAGGGTGGCTGTGCTGGCCAGCAGCCTGCTCTGCTACCACGGGAGGTCACTTCTCTGCACTCCTGTGCTGCCTTCCACCACGGAGCTGGTAAATTAAACCCATTTTTTAGTGCTGGCCTCTCTCTTGACTTTGGAAACCTAAGAAATATGTGCTCTGGTATGTCCTGACCTTTTCCTGCAGTGTGAGGTGTGCTCAAGGAAGGAGGCAGCAATGCACAGTTAATCACAAACAGTGTGGGGATTGCCTTGCTCTGTGCCAAATTATGTTTCCCGTCTCCAGCATGTAATTTCAGGCAAATCCGTTGAAGTCTTTAATCTATAAATCTATAATTAGACTTATAAGCTTCTTTAGACCTTTTGGGTTTCCTTTCTTTAGATGAAATACAGCATTACTATTCCATGAATCTTTCTGACATATTTTTCAAGAATGCTTAAAAAAAAAAAAAAAAAAAAATTTTCCTTTAGTTTTCTAAAGTGGGTATGTAGAGATCCTATTTCCATGAAGAAATTAACTCAAAATTCCCTGGTACAAGTGACTTTTATATATATATATATTTTATTTTTTTTTTCCTGGCAGTACTGAGCAGAAATGTTTTCCAGTAGGCTAAAGTAAATATTTCTAAAATTGGACTCATACAGTGGGTTTTTCTGCATTAAAAATAAAGAGGTTAATTAAAATGTCACTCGTCACTCCTTTTCATTTTTTCTGTGTCAATGCATGAATGTCTGGCTAAATAAATCAATTCTGTCACCAGGTGTTGGGGTGAGACAATTCCCTCTGTGAAAACCTCTCAGGACAAGTTACAGCCAGGAGGGACAGGCGTTTTTGTACTTCACTAGATCAGTGTGTGTGTCTGTGTGCACCTACCCATGTATATATGTCTGTATGCATGGGTGTTGCTGCAAGGCATTCCTTTTATGTTTGAGAAGCAGCCTTTGGGTGCTTCCTTTGCCTGAGTATCATTTGTCCTTGTTGCTTCCTCATTTTCATGTATTTATTACAGAACTACTCTACAGTCTTTTTTTTTTTTTCCTTGTAAGAACTTTAATTTTAGGCATAATCAGATTTTTTCTCTTTCTGTGCAACAGATCTTAATAGATACTGCCTAATCTTCAAAGAAACCTATAAACCCTCTTTAATTGCAGGCATATCATCCTTAAATAGTTTGTTAAAATATTCTCAATGTGCTATAGGTAAGAAGTTTGCTTTTAATGTTATTTTCTTAGTGTTTTGGGGAATTTTTGTGCCCCTAAATTTACCTAAGGGATTTTCCTGTCACATTTTCTACTGATCAGTTTTAATTTACCTTTTCAGCTCCCCATAGCATATGTTCTGGAGGACTTGCTGCTGTTCTGTTTTGGTAGGAGGGATGTCCTACCTGCTCTGGTATCTGTTGTGATTCAGCAGTCTACAGAACTTGAAGTCTGTCCTTCTGCCCCTTACTAGCCTTGGTGACTCCAGGCAATAAAAACTGCCAATATGGAATGCTCTAAGCAAAGAGGAGAAATTGTAGAAAATGCCATCGTTATTTTAAAATTCTTCTAAACCAGGGGATTCTTTTAAGAATTTATACATTTGGCTCAGCTATAAGTTTCTTGGCATCTTTATGTTCATTTAGGGAAGTTCATATATGTATTTATAGGAAATACATTCTGGAGCTTAATCCAAAGGTTTGCAAACTTTCTGGCTCTCCACAGAGCCAAATCCATGCATTTCTATATCTGTTTTAGGTTTTTGTGGATTTCACTATTAGATTTTGCCAGTTGTGTGGTCTCTCCAAATTCTGCTTCAGTGTACATACATTTCACTTTTGTTGCTGGTTGTTTGGTTTGGTTTTTTTTGGTTTTTTTTTTTCTCTTTATATGTTGCTGTTCCTTCACAGTTATATTTTTACTGTCTAGCACTTGTTCTGTTTTCCAAAGCAACAGTTATCACTAGTTTATGTTACTGTTTTTACTGCACTTAGGTTTTACATTTCTTTTATTTTTTCCTTTAATCTGAGGCACATTTTGGCCTTTGCTTGTTCTTCTATTTGAAATTAGGCAAAGACAGCTACTGCAGCTACACCAGCCCAGAATACCTCCTATTATTTTTCTTTTTAGACTTTTTGGTAGTTTGCAGAATTTTATTCATAATGCTTCTGTGGAAATGGAACCACTGTAAGAGCAATCTCCTAATGTCTTCTCATACAGTTTTCCACACACATGCTGTTCTTTTAAGATCCTTTCTGTGTTCTTGCTTGCAGTTAGTAACTGGCATACAAATGGATTTGAGAATTGTTTCCTGAAAATTAGTTAATGCTTTTGCACTTGTATTAAATGTTATTCCCCCTTTACAGATGCAGAGAGAAGAAATATGATTATTATAGTCTGCCAAAAACCTCTGTTGTGATAGCTTTTTATAACGAGGCTTGGTCAACGCTTCTGCGAACTGTTCACAGTGTTCTTGAGACATCTCCAGATATACTTTTGGAAGAAATTATCCTTGTAGATGATTACAGTGACAAAGGTAGGAAGAATAAGTCTAAATAATATTGATTGTTGATGGGCTTTCTTGGTCAGCCAGTTCACAGGAGAAAAAGTTATGCTGTTCAGGTCACATACCAGAAAACTGTACAACAAAGGCCTCTCGCTGAAAAGTAGCTTTTTCTATTGTGCCACTGAAAAATTTGGCTTATGGACCAAATTTAGTTTGGAATGGGGAAGCACATTTTCTGTGTTGTAACCTGAGTGCTTGTGTGTATAGATAGACTACAGTCTGATCAGAGCACTTCAGGTTTCCTGAATTGAGCAAGTTTCGATTGCATCAATGCTCCCCTGGTGTCTCGTATAATGACAGTGACCTAGTTCTTTGGTCTTGTTTGAACAATAGGACATAAAGGCAATGCTGGCGTTTTCTACCACACATGAATTGTGCTAAGAATAAAACTTTACACAGAAAGTCTTAAGTAACTTTTGAGAAGTGCTTATCCATCTGGGAATGTATTACAGAGGTAAATGTGAAGCATTCAATTTCTTAAAATTAACCGTGATTTGTGTCCATCCAAGTTCTGTGCTTTTTTCATGTCCTCATCTATAGCAGAATTCAAAATGCCACAATCATTAGAGCCCTACTATACATAATATGCTAGTGAGGAGAGAGCTTCCCACAGGATGACATAAACAAATAATTTCAGACCATATTATTGCCTCTTTTTCCGGTTTGTCACAGAACACTTAAAGGAGGCTTTGGAAAACTACGTGGCTGGCCTACGCAAGGTGCGTCTTATCCGGGCAAATAAGCGAGAGGGGCTGGTGCGAGCCCGGCTGCTGGGGGCGTCTGTGGCAAAAGGAGAGATCCTAACCTTCCTGGACTGCCACTGTGAATGCCATGAGGGCTGGCTGGAGCCGCTGCTGGAAAGGTGAGCTTATGCTCTGGGCTGGTTTTCTCTCTCATCAGAGAGGAAAGGGTGAGACAGTTTGGCCCACTTCTGCAGTGGAAAAATGACTCATGGTTCACCAAAGGTTACTGCAGTCTGGTCCCTGAGGCACTGTGAGTGTTTGGTGTTTGTCTCCTGGCTGTGGGAAGCAAATGGAAGTGTGAAAGATCACATCATGGCAGGTTTCTTGCCCTTTTTTTTGTTTATTTTGTTTTTTTGTTTTGAGGACCAAACTGCTTTTTTTCTTCAGACAATGAAAAGTTTTGGGTTTCAGGAAGACAAGTCCATACCTCCAGCTTTGAAACTACCTTGGTAAAGGAGGCTACTTCTGTCAGCCTGGGTAGTGGATGAGCAGGAAATCTGGAAAGATGTGTGCCCTGCAAGGCAATGTTTGCATAAGCAGATTGGAATACGAGTCAATAAACTCCATCTTCTTAGTCCTGAGCAAATCCACTTTTCCAGACTGGTTCTGATATAAAGGATCATGGTGTAGGATAGGGAGGAGTTAATATTATGTCAACACTGGCTCTTACTTGGAAACCATTTGTCCTGGGACACTGTACTTTATGCCTGTGTAGTCTCTTGTCTGTTCTGCAGATCCATCTGGCTGTTCAGAAAACTTCCCTTAATTAACAGCAACCAAGCAAACAAACAACAAAACACCAAGGAACCTTCCCAAAACCCTAACAAAAAACCCTTAGAAACCAGAATACTAGCCTTCTGTTACAGCTGAGGATATTTATTGTATTCTTGAAGCCTCACCCATGTGTATCCAGCAGCCACACATGCACTTTCCCTGCTATGGGTTCAGACACTGGTACCTCACCACAGCGCCTACCTCACATTATGAGGCTCAATTGCTTTTGCCCCTTTTGCTAACAGCTCATGTCTTTACCCCCTTGGATGCCATTAGCAGATACTGATAAATACAGGACCTGAATCAGACCTCCTAAATATTCTATATAGAAAACCAGCCCTCTTTAAATCATAACTAAAAGAAAAAAAAAAATCTTTCCTCAAGGCCTGTGATTTGGTTTGGATCCTGTTAATATTCCCACCAGGTATTGTAGACTACAGAAATGGACCAGAAAAAACAGCCTTTTACAAACTGAAGAAAGACTTCCAAAAGCACATAGTGTCTTGATGTCCACGAGTCTTCCTGATTCCTAGTGGGACTTGTGTTTTCAAATTCCCCCTGTTCCTTTGAAATTATATCTATAATACTATTTCAGGGTGGTTTTTTGTTTTGTTTTCTTAAAATAGTCATACTTATCTTGTTTCTAAATTTCACACCGAGTGTATTCCGGGTAACTGTGAGCTAACTATGATAATGTGAAGAAAGGAGAAGGGATAAACACAAATCATGAGCGTAGGTTTAACAACTGTCCACTAAGGAAAGTGTCTGACGAGGGAGACAATTCTGTGATTGCTTCACATCTTCTGTGCACCACTAGATGGCAATCTTGAGGAAGGTTTGGGATTTTTTAAACACAATTATCACCACCTGTAAAAAGTTAGCCCTCTCTTGGAATTCCTGCCCTTCTTTCTGCAGATGCAGACGTGCAGATCTCTAAGGGGTTTTTCTGCGGCATATCTGACTCAAATGTATGGCAGCAATACAGCAGTGTTAGCATTTTGCAGTGCAAACATAGTTGTATTTGTAAGCTGCCTGTACCATCTAGTTAATTCTTAACTTACAGGAAAGGTGATGGCTTTTCACTTACTTCATTCTTTTCATAATTGAAATCAAAAAGTAGGTGGAAACTACCTACTTTTTACTCATTTTCCTACTTGCTACAGGAGAAGCAAAATATTTTTACATTTTACTGGTTTTTTTTCTTTTCCTCTGTGTGCATGTTATCATTTTCATTTCTTTGTACAATGAAGATTCGTACAAAATTTTATGCAAGTGAGACAGGAGATAACAATATTTGTATAAGCCCTTTTGTGTGCTCTACCAAACAAGATCTCTGTGGGAGATCATAAAGAAGAAAACATCTGTTTCACATATTCCCTCCAGCAACAAGAGGCCATTTCACACTTAAGGCACTCTTTCTCAGCTCAGAAAAATACTACTTTGAAATTGCTGCTGTTCTCTGTTGCATTTAACTATCACAAGCGACTCTAATTTCACAGTATGAGCTCTTGGTCACCCTACAGGTTTTTAGCCTAACAATCCCATAAGGAATGAGCTCCCTTTGAATGACAGATGCACTGAGTCTCTTACTTGTTTGGCAATATAATGTATTCAGTTTTCCTTCACTTCTGAAATATGTAAATACAAGATGCAGGGCTAAAGTGCATACCTGCATCTTTAAGTCAAGCAAGTTACTTCATTTCATTGGAATACCAAGGGATGCT
The DNA here is from genome assembly GCA_013389925.1 of Aegithalos caudatus. Classification (NCBI taxonomy): domain Eukaryota; kingdom Metazoa; phylum Chordata; class Aves; order Passeriformes; family Aegithalidae; genus Aegithalos; species Aegithalos caudatus. Next base: position 47,574 of record WEIU01015886.1, read on the forward strand.
TACACTAGAATAGGGAAGATGCTAAACAGTGATTTAGGAGAAAGACCTTGGCTTGAGCTTGTGTGCTTGACACTGCTCCTAGTACTGAGGGTGGCCATTCTAGAAGGTGAGAAGGAAGCTCACTGCCTCTGTAAGGATGAATCCTTTTGGAAAGGAATCCTGAAAACCCTTCATGATATTGAGAAATGAGAGGAAGGGGTTTATCTCCTTGTAAAAGTAGACTTGCAAGAATTGTCAGCAGCTGTGATGTATTCTTAGTTTGATAAAGATCTTGACTATCTTTAGATCACCCTTGGTGTTAGGAATGTCATTCTGCAGTGCTATCTCATTTCTATGTTGCTAGGGTTTCTGGAAGCTCCTTCAGTTATATTTCGTTGTTGGAGGTCTAATTTCCGTGTTGCAGGTTTGGTTTTTCCAAAGCTCGGGGCTTCTTTTTGAGTTACTGTTATGGTACTCAGCACAACATTTGTAGATGATCACATTTACATGAACAGCCATGACTTCAAGGGCCAAGAGTCTGGCTGATTTATTATTAATCATTGCAAAACTATGCAATCAAACTGCTCTCTAAAACAACTACCCATACAAAAGAAAATGGACATTTCTTTTGTTGATAAAGTGGTGCTGGATATGGCAGCCAAGCCAGATGTTGAATGTGTTATCTCGAGCCATCTGGCATACCTTGCTTCCACCATCCAGGAAGGTTGATATTTGCCAGCAGAGTCCATCCTGATACATCCTCCTGATAATCCCCAGTAGAAAAATGGGGGTTATTCTTGTATTTATTGTATCATCATTTCCTTTTTATTGCAGCATGAATTGAAAAGGGGCAAAGCTTCATGTTTGGTATTGTAAGCATTCTTTGTTCTTGTCAGTTCTAGTTTTTTATTTTTATACGAGTTTCTAATGGAAGTCACCCTTTTGTTTTAAAAACATACCAGGATTGCTGAAGAAGAAACAGCTGTTGTCTGCCCTGTTATTGATGTTATTGACTGGAATACATTTGAGTACTTGGGAAATGCTGGTGAGCCACAGATTGGTGGATTTGATTGGCGGCTGGTCTTCACTTGGCATAGTACCCCTGAAAGAGAACAAAAACGGAGGAAGTCCAAGACCGACGTGATCAGGTTTAATTTTTATGCACCCCATGAAACTGTGAATGTATTTTTGATTTCACCTGAAAATGCCAGGTGCTGAAAAATATTTGGGAAATGAACATATTACTAAAAAGTATGTATTTTGTTTAGTTCCCCATTTTTTTCCAAAATAGCTCCTGCTTACCATGCTTCTGGAAAAAAAGCTGAAATTCCTGTTTCATCTTCCATATGGAAGACTTATTACAAAGTAGTCTCTTGATTCCTCTAGGCAAAGTCTTACAGATGCTTACCAGCACATGGAAAAAGTGCAGCTGATTAACTAATACTGGAGGAGGTCCTCTGTGCAAAGCAAAGAGCTCTGTGTTGTAAAAAAAAAAAAAAAAAAAAAAAAAAAAAAAAAAAAAAAAAAAAAAAAGAGTGGGGAAAAAAAAAAAAAAAAAAAAAAAAAAAAAAAAAAAAAGTATCGTGGGCAACAATGAAAAGGGAAAAAATCACCAACCAGTAAGAAGGAAAAAGTAGTTTTCAAGATTTCTTTCTGTGCTGTAATGACAGTTGTATTTCACTGTGCTATTTTCAAAGGTGACCTATTTTGCCAGTTCCTTATTGGGGTGAAACAATACAGCTCTATCCACCATTGTTTCTGTGAAGGGCTAACTCACAGAGCTCAGGCCAATGCCTTCATAATGGGTTTTACTTTTGTTTTATTTTAAGACAAGATGCCATTAATTGTATTATTTGTCACTTGACGCTATATTTTTAGGAGAGATAAGAGAATAGAACAAACAAGGCATCTGGAAAATGGGAATGGTAGACAAGATCCTGATAGCTGAGGATCTGCTGTGTTCAACCTAGCCCTATCTGCTCTGGAAGTTGCTGTATTTCAGCAGTTTACTGTAGTAAATTAACCTGTTTGGCATTTTTAATACAGTCATTTTGTTAATACCTTTATCTGTTATCATATAGACCACAAAAATATAGAATTATTTATTTTTCTCAGTCTTTTGTAAGTTGCTTATCGTGATATTAATACCCAATATTTCACAAATATTAATGAACTTATCCTCAACTGAATGAACTTTTTTTTTTTTTTTTTAAATGGGAAAAGCGAGGTAGTAATAGAGTTTCAGCATGTGTTAGTCCACGTCCTCCTTAAAATAAGTCCAAATACAGTAAATGTTTTTAATACATTTAGTTCAAATATGATGCTTTTTTTTCTTCATGATAAGAATTGTCTTTGACATGCCAAGAGGAAAATGATGAGGGATAAAGTTTCATGGTAGCCTGAGGACTGTGAGCTCGACAAGTGTCTGGAAGTAGCAGCAGTGCTGGAAGTGGTGTCTCAAAGAGCTTGGTTTGGAAAGATGAAGTCTGGAGGGAGACAGAAGGACTTAACTGTTATGGAGTTTATTTTTCCTTCTGTCTTGTCTCATCCCATTCCGTTCTTTGAAACAACATATGACAGTGTGAGACAGCATTGCTTCAAAAAGATAGCTGGTAAAATTAGTTTTGACAGATTAAGAGTAATTGATCATGCATCTCACTTTTGTTAATATTTACCTCAACAGCAATTTAGTAAAATTCACATGATGTCGGCTGAACTGAGTTCTAATCAGCATTATATACTTGTCTCTTTAAAGAGAATCATCCTAAGACTGTAAACAATAAGGAACAATATTGAACAAATACAAATTTATGTGTATGTGCACTCTACCCTACTGGAAGGACATCCCTTAAGTATGTTGTCACTCCAGGCCTTGTGATCTTCAATGAGGACCCAGTCATGACTCCTGATTTTTTTTTTTCCCCAAACTTAGTAAAAAATTTAAGAATGTTCAGATGGGTAGATTTTCTCAGAAAGAAAACAAATCTCTTTAGGGGCCATATTTACTTAATAATTAAAGTCTGAGAGTTTTTTCAATTGATGTTAGTGGGATCAAGAATGTTGTTTTTGATTACTAAAGAACAAGTATTTCTTTAATTATTGCTAAAGTAAAATAGGGATACAGCGCTTAGAATTTCAGAGCCAACTAGTACAGTTCTGCCACAAAGAAGCTAATGTTCTGTTATGTGAAGGGGCTCTTCATTTACACACAAAGACACTGCAATTGAAAAAATGTATTTTAACACAATATTTTTAAATTCTGGTGCTTGTTTCAGAAACAATTTTATTATAAAATTAAATTCAAACGTCCTCATAATAATTGATAAATTTCTGACTGTTACTTTGTATTCAGAAAAGATTAAAAAAATAGAAAATAAAAATATATTGTGGGTTTTTTTTAATCTGTTGCATTGGTTTAATATTTTTTTCTTTTTATTCAGTTCAGAGTTACTATTCTCTTTTATAGATCTCCAACCATGGCAGGTGGATTATTTTCTGTGAGCAAGAAGTATTTTGATTATCTTGGTTCCTATGACACAGGAATGGAAGTCTGGGGAGGAGAAAACCTTGAATTCTCATTTAGGGTAGGTGGCTTAATTGAAAGTTTCTTTTCCTCAGAATACTGCAAGTTTCTATTTCTTTCTTCATGCCCTTTTACTTAATGAGGTAGCTGTAATGTAAGCAAGTGCTAAGAAGGGAGTATTTTGGAAGGTGTTTATATAAACCTTGTTCTTGCACTTCAGGATAGCTGTATTTTTCTTCCAAATAGGCATTTTAAGGCAATTTTTAAAAACATGTCTTTATTTTGAGCTCTAGTATAAAATGTAAAAAGGGGTGTGATACTAGTGGGTGAAGTTTACATCCTGCAGCTTGAAGGAGGTCATTCTGAAGAAGATTTGTAGTGTTTTGATGTGACTCAGAGTTCTTGCTGTGGTTGATGGAGTGAGCAGCTCCTAGTGGGGCAGGAGAAGGCAGCTCCTGTACTAATTTAAAGGCTTTATTCTATTTCACCTGAGAAGAAGTCTGTACAAAGGTTATAGAAGGTGGGAGGGAAGATCTCCAGTAACAGCAGAGTTGTACCCCACAGGAGGCATGACCAAATGCTCAGGTGTGCGTCAGATAACTGTAATGAAAAGGATTTACAGCAGGAAAAGAGAGGAGGCACAGGACAGTCCAGGCTGATCAACAAAGTAGTGTTCTCTTCTGCTCAGCTGGTAACAGTGCTGTGGCTGATTCCCACTGAGCACTGGCTGCCTATGGTTTACCCCAAATCACACTTAGCTCATGGAAACCATCCACTACTGACATAAGAGGGATGCTGTCAGGCTGCTTTTGGTTTTCAGGGAGGTCGCAACTTATTATCCTGGGTTACCCTTGTCTGTTCTGTCCGTCATCTGTGATTTTTGATGGTCATGTTTGCATTTCTGAGAGTCATTGACTTGTGGCACAGGAGGGTTTTTGGTCTTTTTATCAGGTGACAACAGATTTCAAGGTTAAATAGAAGTTTAATATTACAAAACCACTTTCTTGAGTAAGGAGATATCAGCCAACTGTCTCTCTGGATGTCTGTGTGTTAACCAGAGAAACATGGAGTCTTCCTGGCTGCTGTTCTGATCTCCTGCTGCCTGCAGTGCAGAAATGGTAGAAAAGAGGATATAAAAAGAAGGAACAAAAATTATTAGGAATGATAACAAGCACAGGCCTAGAGTTGATAAGGTTTCTCTCTGGAGGGAGATTTCTCAGCTGGAAATGTTGTTTGAGCTGAGTTCATGACCACCTCCTTTTTCACTTAGGAAGGAGTTTCTGGCATATAAGCCCAAACACAGCCTACTCAGTAGTCTTGGTCTAGTTCAGCACGCGTCCACCTGAAGCACAAAGCAGTTGGCCCACCTCCACCAGCCCTGCGACCCTCTGAAGCGGGAGTCTCTGGTTCCGGTGTATCCAGAACTTCAACTCCTTGAAGAAGACCTCTAATTTGGCATGCGGTTCTTGGCTTTCTGCTCTTTGTGTCCTGCTTTTGGGGAGACCAAGGCTGTCAGACAGTCTGACCCTTTCCTTTTGGCTCAGAGTGCCCCAGTACCAGCTGCTGCTTTAGACCCAACCTTCCATTGCCATTGACCACTATGAAGCTCTGGCAGCCAGTCTCATTTTTTAGGTCACTGGTTCCCCTGAAACAGGACTCCATGGGGTGCAGCAGCCTGTGTAAGCAGTGCCTTTACTCCTCCAGCATGCAGGACTGTGGTCTCCTCATGGGATAGAGGAAGCATCAGAGGTGGCCCAGCACATAGAAGCACAAAGGGAGCAGCAGCGTCCCAAGGAGAGCGCACAAACCCTCTGCAATGGGATAAGCCAGCATGTAGGTGCAGGTGGATGAAGCAACTCCTGGGAGACAAATGATTTAACAGGACAGTCTGTGCAATGGCCAATGAATATGCCTGGCCATGCCAATTTTCCTAGTGCAGATTGCCAGTAGCATCTGAGCATTTGTACACAACATGCTTTACTCTGTTTGATTTGGAGCCCTTGTACTTGTGCCTGTGTGGTGAGGATTTCTGTGGAACAGAGCAGAGTGCTCGATGTTGTTTAACTGTGTTCTTTTGGCTGCCTGCAGCGTTCCAAGAGGTCAGAAGGGATAAATCATTGTTAGTGTTGTTGTCCTTGTGTTTTCTAGCTCTGTCAGTCCTGAAAATTAGGAGCAGAACTACTCAAAACCACTGTAAATTAATATATTGTTGTTCTCCACTCTGAAAACACCATTCTCTCCCAATGACATGAAAAGACTTGTCCTCAAACATCCTCTTTCTTGCACTTTGATTATTCTAAGCTGAAGAATTTCTCTGTGGTTTTGAGAGGTGCAACAAGGACAAAGCTTTCGCTAAAAGCATGATGACTAAGAGAGATGGAGGCTACGTGCTGAATGCAGAATTGAGTCAATGTACCTTGATTTTGGATTGCTTAATGCTATTTGGCTGGGTAAAATTTCACTTCATGGGCATAATGGGCATTGAAACTCCTCTTTCTGAGGTATTCAAAACATGCTCTTTCATCTTCTCCCTTTTGTACTCAGAGCAAAGGGAATCTGGCTGCAGCTTCTGTCTCCTCTCTGCTCTTGGTCCTGCAAGTGGTGCTGCAATTTAAGTTTGTTTCTGGAGCAAGGTTTGATATGTCTGTGGTCTGTCCTTCAGCCTACCATGTGCAAAAAGGCCTTTCTTCTCAGAAATGTTACTGCCCGTGAGCCTGGATGATACCTCTCAGAGCACACAGGGTCTTCTCTTTTCCAGTATTTTTGTATTTTTTTCTTTTAGTCTGGATCTGGAACTCTGCCTGGCTTTGAGAGAAGCCGGGGTGGGTCCATGTGTCTGGGGTGCCTCTCCACCCACCCAACTTCGAGCAGATTGTGCATGAGCACCACTCTGGGGGCGTAGCCACAAGTCATCAAGAAAAAATTGTAGCAGAGAGAGAGAAGCAGAAATGTAGGGTTTTCCACATTTTGCCATTTTTTAGGATGTAACATCCTTTTTATGTTTATAATTTCTTCCAGATAGTCTTAAAATGTTAGAATGACCCGGTAGATCTTTTATTCTTTAGTATTCATTGACCCAGCACAAGGTCAATCGTCCAGAGACCCTGGCAGGGATGGCGATCCCAAGGTGAGATTCTGGATATTTTCTGTAGGTTTTCATAATGCCACCATCTGTCTCTGAAAACAAAATAAAGTATGCCCATAGTCTGCATGCATCAAGATGAAAGTGAAAGTAAAAAAAGGAATGTCACCTTGTTTTCTTATTGAAGTGAAGGAAAAATGTGTGCTTTTATAATGAGAGCTGTGGGTTATTCAGACTAGTAAAGAAACAGATCTGCATGTACGTGAGCTTGCAAAATATTCATGAAACCTTATGTTCTTTTCTGTTACAGAAGGTTGAACTAGTTTTATGGAGAATCTTCTGCAGAGCCACTTATTTAGCATTTAGTAATCAACTTTAGTTTCTCTATTAAATTCCTCGCTTTATTTTATGGCCGTTCATTTATAGCTGATTTTATATAGAGGTGATTTTTTTTTTGCAAGTGAATAAACCTTTTGAGGAACTGTTTAGCTGAAGTATATTCAATTTTCTTTTGTAATAGGAAGACAAGATAATTTTTTTACTGTTTTTATGAAATACTTAGAATTTAATGAGCATCGCTTAGCAACCTACAGTTATTTTTTAGAGAGCTTTAATTATTAAAAAATTCAGCTGTTATAGAATTTTCTTTTTGTCATCAATTTAACAGAGGTATGGTCAGTTTGTTTCATTCCTTTGAAATCAGACTTTATCATGGAAGAGCTGAAGCATGTGCTTCCTTCTTAACTACATTTTTATTTCAGTAGTCTTTGTCATCTGTCCCTAATGTCTTATTTAAAAGTAGATTGATCTAAAGAATAAAGTTGAATTAAAAATTCTTATGTGGAATATAACACTGGAAATTGTTAAACTAATAAACTTATGGCTCCTAATATTTGTTGACAAATCTTTAATGGTAAATTGCAACTTTAAAAAATAATCTTGAATACAAATAATAGTTATGAAAAATATTGCTTTGAAACAAATCTCAAAAAAAGAGGTCATAAAGTGAAAGTGGACAGTTTTTTTCATTTGCAGCTTTCAAAATGTCAGTAGAATAACTTACCTAAGAAAATATGCAAATTGTTTAAAAGATCAGTACAGAATTCTAGATTTCTTGTATAATTCCTTTAATCATCGTTGTTCAAATGACAAATATACTGCTTCCCTGAAAATCAGCAAAAAAGAGGGGAGAAACCTCACATGAAAAATAAGAAAATTTTAAATCCAGGAAGTAACAATTACCCAGTACTCCTATAGTTGAATAATGAATTACCTATATCTTTAGGGAACCTCTGTTTTAAAAGTAAGCATATGTATTAGAGTGCTCTACACTTTGGTAATTAAACACAGTATTGTGCCACACATAAAGTCTAATGTTGTTAAACTAAATCAATGGAAATGACAGTCATTAATTTCTAAATTTAGAAATTTGAGAGAAATTCCAAGTAACTTAAAAAAAAATCCCTAAAAGTTTGCAGTCTAAAACCAAGTCTTATATGTTGTGAGCTGAAAGCCTTTATCTTTTTAGATCCCTAGAACTCCCAGAGAGAGAGGTGGGAAATGTCCCACCACTGATCTTTTGACACTGTTAGCAGCGGAGCTTTTATTTGCTACCTCAAATCTTTCACTCCTGCTGTGTTAATTTGAATAACATGTAATTAAAAATGTATGTCTTATACAAGAAGGTTGTCAGGGAGCAAACCTCTACCCCATAAACCTATCCCAGCTAATTTCCTTTGTCTTCCATTTAAAAAATGAATGGTGGGCGGCCACTTATGCATTGTTGAATACATGAGGAGGATTCTAAATCTTCTATGGAAAGACTTTCACAGCCATTGGTGAGAGCCTCAAGTTAGTTCAAATACAGCAACATATCCCCCCTTCCTCCCATCTGGCTAAATTTCAGAAAAATTTCAGATGCCCTTCAGAAACAGGGCGTCTGCCATGCTGTGGTCACACACAATATTGAATAGGAAATATCTAGCTGTGCTTTCCTTTCAAGTAATCAAACTTGAGATCAGAATGGGTGATGGGAAAGTGGTTGTGTAGGTGAACTGCCAAAAGCCCTTGGTTTTCAGAGGAGAAGAATGTCATTACACAGACGGGTATACAGAGTGCTGAGGCTAGTGGATCCACTTGATGGTTGTTTCTGGACTTTATTTCATGGGCTGTGCATTTCTTGACCTGGGGAGCCAGAGGCAGGAGCATAAGCACAAGGGCAGAGTGATGCTTTGCAGGGTTCTGCCAATTCCACATGCAGGTGCAAGTACTTCCTTGGCATCAAGCAGGAATATTGGTTTAGATAGGGGTCATTGTTTCATTGTTGTTGGCTGGACTACCATAAGTTATAGAAGTACTTTGCTTTTTCTTTTCATGTGTTGGGTCTGGGGTACCTTTCCCAGATTTCCAATGAAAAGGTTAGTGGGATTTTATCACCAGGCACCTATGCCTTCCTTTTAGATTGATGAATGTATAAATGGGAATAAAAGTGACTGTTCTTCGATGATATAGCAAGCTCACCTGTTTTGTCAAGTCAGTTTTCCAGTAGAATATATAGATGATATACAGATCTATGGATTTCTGGCAAGAATTAGTTATCAGCTACTGGTTTCTTTCTGAGATAGTTATGTCCGTGGTTAATTTGGAAAAGAAACATGCTTTTTTTCTTTTTGCTTTTTTTAAACCCATGCCTGCATAACTGATATTGTAGACCACATCCTATGAGAAAATAAAACCAAGAAAGGAATATTGCTCTCCAGATAAAACTAGAGATGTGGTTATCTCCTTGTGAACTCAGAGCAAATTACTAAGAGCAACAAGGACGTAATTTCATCCAGTTTAGTCATCAAACAAGACACAAAGTTATTGTATGTGTTGCTTGTAGTATGGTGTGGTATTCTTGAGACCACGTTATTCTTACACAGGCTTATTGTTACTGTATCAATGAGCTTGCAAAAGACTCAAATTAATGATACACACAATGTCAATTCTTTGCTCAGATATGGCAGTGTGGAGGAAGTCTTGAGATCCATCCTTGCTCCCATGTAGGTCACGTTTTCCCCAAACAAGCTCCATACTCACGGTCCAAAGCTTTGGCAAACAGTGTGCGTGCAGCTGAAGTATGGATGGATGAATATAAACAACTTTATTACCACCGAAACCCACACGCTCGCCTGGTGAGTCCAGCTCCATTGTTCCTGGAATTTCAGCAGAATTTGTTTTCAGCCTACTAACTATTGACTAAGCTAATATTTAACATGAAGTGCTTTTAATGTTTATTTCTTATTCCTTCTGAAACTTTCTCCCAGGCATAGAATAAGTGTATAATTTTTAATTCCTTGGAAGAAATTAAAAATTCTGTAAGAGTACAAGGTAGCTCAATGTATGTCAATATTAAATGAATAAATGAAAGAATAATGTGAAGTGGGGTCGTCAAAGCAAGGAGGAGTTGTTTAGCCTAAAATGTGTATTTCTGTGAAATGACAGGACTCCTGATACAGGACACTCAATAAGAATTATGCAATTAATGAATGCAAATCAGCAACTTTTAGTGTACAGTAGACCTTCAGGTAAACAGCATTGTAATAATATTTAGTAAAATTACCTGTCTTGTGATAATTGTTAAACATTGGACTGGTATAAAACAAAAGAGATTTTTCTGTTTGATTTACTACTGCACTGTGTTTAGTTAAAAAAATAAAAAGAAAAACAGAAACCAAAATCAATATTGAAAAGATTAAATTAATGAAAATCAGTCCTGGGAACTCAGATGAAAATGTTCCTAATAAAATGTTTCGAGTATCAGTTCAGTTGGTTTTGGAGGTTCTTTTAAGTTAATGTTTTTATTTTCCTTGAAATGAAAATACAAGATCATTGATTGCAGAAGTTTTCAGGAGATTATTACTGTGAAAATTGAGTATGTTTAAAAGTAAAGTTGTGTGTAAATTCATAACTTGGACGTATTTATTGTGAGGGGCCTGAAGGCTGGAAAATAGCAACACTGAAATGTCCTGACTGTGTCTAGAAATAAATTAAATGAACCTCTGTCACAAAGTCTGAAATTCAGAGAAATCATTGTCTCTGATGTTGCTTGTTTCTAGGGGTGCCTGATCTCCCCAGCATGATCTCTTTGCATGAAAAGTTTTCTGAACACTGCCTTTGTGGTTTTGTGCCTGGGATGGGCTGCTGGGCATCTGCCTCTGGCTGCACTGGATCAGACCTGAGGGCCCTGTGGGACACAGGGAGCCCCCCACTCATCTGGGTGGCTGACCCCAATAGACACAGTAGGGGAAAACTGCTCTTGGAAACATCAGGCTTTTAAAAGATATGCTGGAGGATGCTGGAGAAGATGACCCCCCCTAGCTTTCATCTTGTGTTTGTTTTGATTAAATTGGGTAATTAGGTTATTATAGTCCACACATTTGTAATAATTGGTTTACTTTAACATCATAAAAGCCATTTAGGTTTTATTATCAGAGTCTGACTTGGAGAGAAATATGGGTTTTACCCATAGGCAACACCAGGCTGATTTTGGCTTGTCATACACAGAAAGTGTAATAAACACTGACAATTGTCTCGTAAAGTGCTGGGCATCTTCTGTCTCTAATGACAGAGCTTTAACTTTGAAGGATATTTGTGTGATAGTACTAGAGTTTCATGTATTGGCTTATTGTAACACTGCGGATATAAGCTGAAACTCATGCAGGCTATTTTTTCCCCATATCAAAGCTGCTGCCAATGAACTTTTGTTTCCATAATACTCTGTGCACCACTTGTTGCAGCAGTTGAGTTCAGACCTTTTTACTTCATCAAACCCAAATATTCAGTTCTGTAGCATGACAGGAAAATGATTGATGCTATGGCTGCAAAAATTTGTTCCATGAAGTTTCACTTCAAGATTAATGTTCAGACCTCAGAGCTAATATGCCAAGCTGTTTGTTTATTCAAACAGGCATCTCTGCCTCTGCTTTACATCTGCTTTGTGTTTTCAGTGGTATTTCCACAGCTTTGAGAAATGCAAATACATTAGTGGTTTGATGAAAGAGTGTGTCAAGTGACCTGTAAAAATCTGGGGGCTGCAAACGCTATCTCATGCCTGACTATCTGAAGTCCCTAGTCAATATAAAAATAGGTTTTTGAAGACGGACATAAAAAGATGTGAACTCTGCTCCAATCCATAGACATGGAAAAGTCTGCAATGAAAGCTTTTCTCTGGAGGTTTAAGATTTCATACTCCCCACCCCCCCACCCCCCCCCAAAATGATGAAGTTCAAAGGATGCATTAGCAGATTTTATAGATTTCATGACTTAAGTATAAAACTGTACAGGTAATTTGCAGATGGGTAGTGGTACAATTTTAAATCCTCAAGATTCATTCACTGCTTTGGAGATTTTCAATTATCTATCTAAAGGAAGTTTTATTTTCCAATACGCCTTCTCAGTCTCCAGCAATCTGTATTCAAGGGCTTCCTCACTTGCAGATTCAGGGAGTTTTCTCAGACAAACTGTCTTCTAGAATATTTTAAAGTTTTACTTGCACAGTTCCAGTTCTTTTTTGTCAACATTTAACAAATGTAAGGATAATGAAATCAAATCCAGCACCCAAACATGGTGATTTTTCCTGGCTAGTAGTCCTACTCATCATTGTAGCATACGGTTCTTAATAATGTATACAGTTAATTTAAAAGAGAGCATCTGTTCTAGATTTTTTAAAATTTTTTTTTCTTTTTTCTTTTTTTTTTTTCTTTTTTCCAGGAACCATATGGAGATGTGACAGAAAGGAGACTACTACGAGAGAAGCTGAAATGTAAGGACTTTAAATGGTTTTTGGAGAACGTGTATCCAGAACTTCACGTACCTGAGGACAGACCAGGCTTCTTTGGAATGGTATGTGGCTGCTGAGAAGGGGGCCTACTTGCAGTTCTCTGAGCTCTCCTACTAAGTCAGTGTGAAAGTGTTTCTGTGCCTGAATCAGTTTGGGATTTTAGTAGAATTCAGTTAAAATTGGTGGGCTTAAAAATGTGGTTTCTATCAGAATCTTTATTTAAAGCAATGCTGTTTATGAAGGAGTTCTGTGACAGAGCAAAACAGGTAATGTTGCCATGAATTTCTCCTTCTAAATGACATCTTGGGACTGATAAAAGCAGCAAAGGATGAGGTTTTTAACATTGCATAACAAAAAAAGAGATTGGTAAAGTATTTTATTTTACTTGTTGAATTGAAAAGAAAGAGTGTGCTTTGAAACATATGTTTGTACATTTTATCTGATGAAAACTATGATGCTCTGGTGATGGGAAGGAGAGCTGGTGCTAAGTGCTTCCAGATCATAGGGGATTCTGTATATTAAACCAACATGTTAATTTTTAATCTGGAGGTCACTTTAGACCAGCAAGGACACTGGACAATGGGTTCCATATCAGAGTCTACTTCTCTTTTAAGAGTTGACAGCTCTTTATGCTTTTTGCAGCTTACAAATAAATATAAACTATAGCTCCGTGTGTATCACGTTACTATAATCTCATCAGGAAGGGATGAAGGCAGAGATGATGCAGCAAATACCTGTTTCCTCTGAAAAAATCACCAGATATCTACTGCATGTTAGGAACACAAAACTGCACCTTTCCATGAGGCAAAGATGTATGAAATACTTTCCTGATTATCCAAATGCCACATTGACTTAAAAGTACTTCTGCTGGTAACTGGATCTCTCTGCAGATCCAGCTAAGCTGCATTTCCACACTGCTGCATCACATCCAGCCCCTGTCTGGCTGCCATCTGCCCTTCAGTTACTCAGCCTCTGCTGAATCTCCTTCAGGAAAGGGAAAAAAATCTGATCTCTGTGGACATACAAAACATTCAGGAACCAAGTCTCCCCGCAGTCTTGCCCTAATAGCTTTGTAACTTGTCAAATGAAAAAGATCCTAATGAGGAAATGCTGTGGTTTCCACTGGGGAGCTGTATTTCCCCTGGGGATCTGTGGGAGTTCCCACAGGGAGGGCAGCAGTTGTCAGAAAAGCCCTCAGGAGCCTCTGGAAGAATTGCCAGCCTCCTCCATTTGTCTTGGAGCTTGCAGGAGAGGTGGTATCTCTGTGTGATCACTGGTGTAAAAGATATTACCCACCATCTTTCAGTACCCTGAACAAACCCTGGTAAAACATTGGTTCAGTTTTGTGCTGGATTGCTACTGACAAGGTCTGAGACAGTTGAAGCAGTAAGGTATTATAAGACTTACCTTCCACAAGTGTTTCAGGAATTTTATCCTTCCCTCCACCTTCATCCTTCTCCCTCCAAAAAAAAAAAGGTTAGACTGGTGCCAGTGATAGTGCCTCAGCCTCCTGGGGAAGAGAAGAGATTTGTGCAGTTTCTTTTATGATTTAATTGTCATCCTCAGGCAGGGGTTGACAATACCTAGAAATAACTCTTGTTCAGAGCTGCTTGAGGTATCTAGAGTGTAATTTAGGTGTGCTCTACATATTTCTCTAAAAACAATTCATAAATGCTGTCATCTAGTTGTGAGCATAATGAGAATACACCAATTTTTAGGGGGAGGAAGAATTTAAAATGTGATGGAAATATGGTTGTACTCTGAGAAACTGAGAGTGCAGAAACGACACCTACTGATTCAGCTGATTTGTGGATATCGAGTCCCATCTGCTAGCTTCAATGAATCACTGATGGTGTTCTGTACTCCCGCCTTAGCTGTGTAATGCTTTCCTGCTTCACAAAAATACTGTATTTAAAAGTGTCAGCTTTGATAACAACTCAACTTGGTGTGAGATTATTTAATTGTTCAAAGAGAATACAAGGGAACATGGGGATTTTTACCTCCCTTAAAAATCTTTTTTACTTTTGAACTGAAGCTGAAAATATTTCTAAGATTACCCATAAGTCAGCCATGTATTGAGAATTACTGAGCAGCAGTCAAGCTGACAAGCAGCCTCTTACGCTACATTTCTTTTTCTTGATACATAGCTAAAAATATCCATACTATGCTTGGTTGTCTAAAAAGTTAGCTACCTAAAACTTTACTTAAACCTACTGAATTATCAACCTTTTTGCCTGAGATATGATCGCATTTTTGCAAACTGCCTGAGACCTATAAATGAGATAAATATCTTCTTGCTTCTCCTCAGGCTTCATGCAGTTTGGAACTTTATGGGACATGAACCTTCTGACTTGAATAATTTCTTGGGGGGGGCAGGAGGAAGTGAAGCTGCTAGGCACTCAGTGGGTTAAAATAATAACATGTCAGCACTTCTGTAAAGGCTGATAATACCTTTTAGGGTCATGTGTAGCACACTGATGTCTCTTTTTCTGGCATAGCATCTGATTTCCTGTCCTTGAACTTGCACTTAGTGGCAGAGTACCTACCAGTAGGTAGGTGTGAAATTGCAACAAGACTTGAGCCCCAGCTCTGCACGGATTGCCCACCTGGACAGAGAATAACTCGCTCAGCTTACAAATCCTAACTACTACTGGGAAGGGATGGTGTGGTCTGTAGGAAGAGCTTTGAGGCAGCTGCTGTGTTCAGTATTAGTGTGGTGACATTGCTGCATGGTGCAGCTGGATGAAGACAGAGCAGCTGGGCAGCTCTGTGATCTTTTTATGGATGATTGTGGAAAAGGATGGCTGCAAAACAAGGGAATAGTCAGGGCTCTTCTGCCTTCTAAGGTAGGTATTAAGTATGGCTGGCATTAAGGTGCATATCCAGGGATAAAGATCATGGTCAATCAGTGAATTTGGCTTTAAATTTGGCATCAAGATTGCTTGTAAAAAACAGTGGTGACAGAAAAATCAGGATTTGACTCTGATTTTCTGTAAGCTTGATCACTTGGCAGTGAGACCATACTATGTTCTAACATGATAAGTTTTTCTTCTCAGCTTCTAGCTGATATTTCTTGCAGCTGAATGTAAAGCAACTAAGCTGATAGATGTCTTGTGTTGTGACTTTCTATCTGGTCTCTCTTTCTGCCTTCTTTCTGTAAAGGCATCTGTCACTGACTGAATCAGTTGGGAAATCAAAAACTTGAATTTTTCTTTTGACAGTTTCCTTCCCCGTTTTCCTCCAAGACCATCTCATCTTCATTTCCAAGTGCTCAGTCATAATTTTCTTTTAATTTATACTAGATATAGTGTTAAAAAAATGGAAGGAAGATTTTAAAATAGGCCTTTAAAACTATGAAGAATTTTGTTTCACTGCAACATGAAAGAGACCATTATTTTAATTCTCTGTAGAACACATGACATTTATGGACAGGCTTGCAGAAGAAAAGAGCTATGTGGTTTAAATTATGAAATCAAAGATATTATAGCAGTACTGGTGCTTCAAGTTCTCAGAGGTATCAGGATCCCTTCTCTGGGGTATTCCTCTAAAACTGCATTATAATCCAATTTGCAGAGCTGCCACTTGAGGTTGAATTGGTAGCCAAGATTAGGATTGACTAGACCTGGAGATCTCATGCCCATCGCAGGAAAGTATGCACTGCTTGGCTGGCTGTACAGCCTCTGAAAGCTAGGGAGAGGCTTTTTCAATGGAATTTGGAGAAATTCAAGTGTTTGAGCCACATGCTTATATATTTTTAAACTTTAAACTTTAAACATCAGTGTTGCATGCCCTTTTTAGCATTGCCCTTAAGAAGTTAACAGGTGATATGGAAATAGCATTCACTCAGTAGAATCATTCCCTGTGTCTGCTTAGAGTACCTTTTATGTAAAAGCTGATGTTTGATCAGTACTAGTGAAGCTCTTTGGCTTGCTGCAAATTCATATCTTACTGCATCCCACAGTATTATCTGTCCATATCACTAATGGATCAGCACCACTGCCACTGGTGCTGCCACTGACAGAATAAAGAGAATTCTGATCTATTTTGTGGATGTAGAGAAAGGTTGGCAGTGATCCATTGGCTGTACTTATCAACTAATGTAATGAAGTTTTAATGTCAAAAATCTGTGGTTGATGGTTTGTTTACAATGGACTTTATCTTAAAAAAATGCAAACCCAAACTAAGAATTATTCACAGAATGCCATCTGCAAGTGTCCAGATATTAGGAAACAATAGTTTTAAATATCTCCTAGCAGTAAGGGATAAGGTCTAGGGTGAATATCTCAGTAGCTGATGTTTATTACCTATCTCAACCTCCAAATAGTGTTAACTAAATAATATGTAGACCAACACCAGCAATGTTTCAGTAGGAGGCAAATGCTGTAAAAAATCACAGCCAATAGTCCTGCATGGGTACATTGTTTTAGATCTGAACGATGTATTTCAATGGCAAGGTGATCAACATTTTTTCTTGCTTCTGTTTCTCTAATGCAGCATTCTGAAAAAGAAATAAGGTAAGTCACAGAGAAAATTTTGTTCTTATTGCATGACTTGTTTATCTTGGATGTGGGAATAAACATAGCTTCAGAAATGAATGGATGATCACTGTTTTGATAGAGCTCTTGCACATAAAAGAAACATAAACTGTATATTATCATTTAACAAGAGAAAAAAAATTCACAAATTCTCTCATACTTCTTTCTGGCTTGGAACAGAGGGCAGGTTTGTGTTTGTGGGTTTTTTGGTGGTTTTTTGTTTGTTTGTTTGTTTGTTTTTTAATAAATGGTGCTGCAGTCAGATATTCAAACTTTTCTGTGTCATTTCAGATCAGGTAATTTAAAAGCTTAGAATATACTATTCCCACAAATTAGGTCTTGAATACCTATTGGGCTTCCTGATGAAGTGTGGGCATGTCGACCAATGCCTGAAAAATAAAAGAACCAGGTGAACCATATGGACCATATACATGTAGGAAGATATCAACATGCATCACAAGCATTTATTCATGAAAGAGAAAAAGGAGAGAATGTACGTGGTAACATCCTGGAGCACAGCCTCATTTTCAAACCATCTGAAATGAAGCTTTAGTTTAGTAAGCTTTTACACATCTTTTGTTGTGTGTATTTGGGCATTGAGGAACATGCACAGGAGAGTTACTGTAGTTCTGGTGGTACAGGGCATTTTTGAAGAGATGAGTTTAAATTTCCCAAAAGGGAGCTGGTCACACTTGAGCGTGTGCTAGGGCTGATGGCAGAGAGCACTAGTGAAGTCATTGGGTTGCCTGGAAGGGCACTATGGATAAGGGCTTTGCTGCCCTTGGAGCCAGTAGACAGCCAGGCAGAGTCATATGTTACTAAACATACTAATGGGAGATCCTCTGGTCCTGAAGACAGCTGATGACAACAACAATTGTAGAGATAAAATTACCATTTTAAGTGGTTATGACTTTTAAGTTGCTATTTCCTGATGTAGAATGTAGAAACATGAGAAGCTTATTATTTGGTTTATGTGGTTCTTTGGCAGTGTTAAAATTAGTCTGTGTAAGACGTTTCTCTTTCCTGTTTTTCTAAGTATAATTCTTGCCTCCCATTAGGCAGGTAAACAAAATGTTTTCTTTTGACTGTTCAAGGAAGGTTGCAGTGGTCTGTAGGAGTGAGCACAAAGCAGTGCAAAGAAGATGCTGGGTAGCACTAAAAGTAGAAGTTGGCAAAGCAAACATATGTAGAACACAAGTATTTAATTTTCCAACTTGTGTGGTTTGCTCTGTGGTGGGTTTAGGCCCATAGGGTTTGTCTTGTTTGTTTAGCTTTATCTGCCTGCAATTCCTATGTGTCCGCTCATTTTCCACATTAAAAACTCTGGATATGATTATCATGACCAGGGAAGAGCAGTGAAATTACACCTTGCTGAACTAACTCTTCTGAGATTTACTCTGCTTATTCTTTTTGTCTGTGATATAATTACACTCAGTAACAGGGGCATTCAGCTTCTTGTTTACAGAACCTATTTCTGCTCTGTGTTATTTCAAATTTGGTTATGTGGCTAACACCAGGAATCAGTGGTTTTATGTGATTGTTTAATTTATTTTCAGTAACTTTTTCCTCCTGAATACTTAAATGCAAATCTTTGTTAACTAGCCTGTTGTTTTTAAAATTAGCTAACTTAATATTTTAGAATTTAATCTAAAAGTTATGCACATCTTCTGTCAGAGATCAGCAACATGAGTAAAGAGCATTTAATATCACACCTAATGTCTCTTTCCAAAGATATATTTTACCCACTTTCAAGATTTTTGATCTTAAAGTCTATCTTCTTGTTCTGCCTCAAGAGGGTACTGGAGTCCTTTCGAGAACAAATCTTCCTAACATTTCCCATTTGACAAACTGAGAAAAGTATGTAGTCATCTTTTCATAAGAAAATTGAACAAGTAGATCCTGGGGGAAAAAGGCATGGCAGACTCTTTTGTTCTGCATGAGTTGCTGGCTGGTTGGGTTTCAACACAGTTTTTCAGAGTTTCTACCCACTTCCTTTGCAGACACATTGGAACACACTGTCATTCCTAGGGGAAGCCATCGTGTCTGGCTGCTTCAATGCTCACAGTCAAGATGGTGCCGTTTTATTTCACATTAGTCTGAGAGATGTTACCATTGCATCCCTCTGATCTATTCTATAGTTGATTTGCACCAGCTTTGGGATGGATCTCAGGGCCCAGCAGGATGGGTATAGAGTGACTACAGAACATCTTCCTTATTTTAGACTAATGTTTAAAAATATTCTTTTGTTTTGATTAGCTGAAGAATAGAGGAATGGAAAACTTCTGTTTCGATTATAACCCTACAAATGAACATCAAGTAACTGGACAGAGGGTCATACTCTACCCATGTCACGGCATGGGACAAAATCAGGTAAGAATAACATTTTATTTTCATTTTCACTAACACTTCTTATGGTTGTAATGTAAGGAAGTATGGTAAAGTTATTGGAATAGGGCTGAGAGAATGTGTTGCCACAGTAAGGTGAACTTAATTTGAGTTTTGATTCTTGCACTAAATGCTTTTTATTTTGATGTGTCTTCAGGTCAGATTTTTTTCATTCTGAAGATATGTCTACCCAGGCCAGTGAACTCATGCATACCTTTATTATGTCTTTCCATAGAGCTCATTAGCATGGGTTAATAGCAGATCAGTGCAGCTTTAGTGCTCCTAGGTCAGTGTTCACTCATCTCCAAAACCCTTTTGAGCTTTTATCTGTCCATGCCTCTAAAGCCCTTAATAACATTGGAAACCTCACCTACTTCTACCTGTGTCTGTTGGCATGTCTATTCCGTGTGGTGCTTGTCTAACTATCCAAGAAGTTTTGGATCACATCTTCTCATGTCCTTCTACAGAAATGTCCTCTGGGGCTTGGGCTCCACAGTCCAGGAGAGCAGGGATTCTCTTTACTCTTTAATTCCTGCTGCCTTGTTTTTAACTTCTGAAGCTGAAAATGCTGTTTGCTTTCTCCATGTTGACTCAAACTGTATGCAGCAGTGGTGAGTTTTGATGCCTATAAGCATTTCTGCATAATGCCATGGTAAAAATGTTGTGGCCCATGGTATGCCAAGCTATAATGGCTGTTTTGCATGGTTCTGAGTGATCACCTTCCAGATATGAAGTTTGGTGTTTGATATGGGGCATGTACTACCCTGTCTATCTTGTTTTTTGGCTTCTAACCCAGATTAAATACAGTACTTGAGATATGGTCTCATCAGTGCTGAGTACCAAAGGACTTGTGAGACCTCTTGTACATGACCCTGTGACAGCTTGGGTGGCTTGACTGTTTAGGTCCTTTTTAAATGAAATTAATCCAAACATTCAGTTAGGATTGTTTAGAAAAAGGTAAAAAGGAAAAACAAAGTTTGGAAAGAAGCCAGAGATGGGCCAGTTAAGCAGTGTGTCTGCTATCGTTCTGAACTCTGCTTCAAAAAAAAAACCCATAAAAGCTTGAGGAGTGTAAAACAACTCTGTATTGAGGAGAAAGCTTCTAATATGAGTTGCACTTTACATGAGAAATGGGAAAGAAAAAGCAATGTATCTCAGATCTTAAAAGGAAATAGATTTTTTGCTGATAGCATGTTTATTGCCTACAGTATTATAACTATTATTTTGTATTATTTATTAGCTCATGTCTGGTTTATGTCTTAAGTTTTGTAATATTTCTGTCCTTAAGGCCAAGATGCAGGGGAAGGCAGGGGGAGAATCTTGTATCATAAAAGCCAAAGGATCTCAATACTGACAGATATATGCCAATTATGCTAAGCCTCACCTCACCCCTTTTACTCCCTCAGTTCAGATTCATGCCCAAGTTAAGAATACTTCTATAGATCTATATAGAAGAGAAGTTAATAATCAGCTAACCCAGTAAAGTCACTTTCTTATAAGTAACATTTGTTGCTTTTGTAGATTAAGAAGTATTTCATGTATAGGATTACATGTTAATATGCCACAGGTATTTAAAGATTTATTTTTCCTTGTATTGCAGATTACAGAGAGGAAAGGGGTTGAAATTTTTTGGCATTTCTCTGAGCAAAAAGAATTAGCGTAAATTTTATCCCTTTCCCCCAAAAAAGAGTAGAGACATAGGATAAAAGGTGAAAGCAAAAAGAGAAGCACAATTGAGAGATGAATCATCATGAGATGACATTTTTAGTTATCCTTTGTTTAGCTAGCACTAGAGATTAATTGAATTTACTGCAAGATACCACATCACTGGGTATGAATGCTCTCCTATCTCTGCTGATGGTGCAGTGCATCCACGTACCTATGGCAGCAGGTGCCAGGCTGAAAGCAGCAACACTCTGGAACTGTGCATACCGCTCCCTCTGCTGGCATCCAAGCAGGAGGAGGAAGGAGAAATGGAGAAACCACCTGACTGCAATATAAGCCAATAAAGGAAAACATGAGATGACTCAAGAGAACTGCAGAGCCTGAGGAGGGAAGGCCAGACATGGGAAATGGGTAAAACAGGATTAGTGAAATGAGCAAAAGGCATGGGAGGGCTGGCCAACACCAGGGAGAAAAGGCCAGGGCGACAAATGGGAGTAGTAGTTTGGGACAGAGGTTGAGAAACAGGTGGTGAGCAGGTATCAGAGGAAAGAGTAGGACAGGGAGTGAACCAAGCAGAGTCATTGGAGGACATTTTAGTGGAAAAGGGCAGGGTTACTGAATGTGGGAGCCAAGATACCAGTAGGGGTGATAGGTAGTTGCAAGAGAATAAGTGGACAGCAGGAAGAGTTGGGGGTGAGGAAACAGAGGAGGCTAAAATAAGACAAGATGTAGAAACACGAGTGAGATGGGAGACGAAGTTGGGGTTTCTGGACTTGCATCTCCTTTTTCTGGCTTACAAATAACTGTGAAACCTTACCAGCAGGACGTTTCTCTCCATTTCTTTCCCATCCTACCATCTTCTTGACAGTCATTCTGAAAAGGTAGCAGGCTGTTCCTTGTGGTGTGAATTCCTTGGCAGGTGACACTCTCAGGAAAAAAACAGTCAAATCTTCCACATTTATATCCATTGCTGTCTGCTGATAAAATGATTGTGGCAAGGTTTGGTCATCCTTAGTATCAACAACCACAGATTTTCAGAGGTGTTTACTGACAACAGGATGCCCTTAACTTCCCTTTGGCCACTGGGAAGGGAATCTGCCATCCTAATCCCAAACTCTTCCTGCCTTTTCTCCTCGAGTTTGTTCTCATCACTCCACTCATTGCCTATAAAGCTTTAGCAGCAAACCCTCATTCCAAACTTTGCTCTAGTTCCCTGTTCTTCACCACAGGCAGGTGGATGTTTATGTAGGGACAACCACAAAAATCTTCACTGGAAACAAATCTCCACTTAGTGACCTCTGAATATCTGTGTGTGCACTGTGTTGAGAGAACTCTGTGCTCTTGGTTATTTATAAGGTCCAGCACTTGCTCCTATTTTACACTTCAGTGAATAAAATCACTCTCAGAAAACTAAAGTTCCTGGTAATTTGTTGCTATTCTTCCTTGAATCCATGGTCTAATTGAGAGGATTTTCTTTACTTCTTTTGTGTGAGCATAAGAAAACTGGAGGTTTTTAAAATTATCATATTCACTATCACAAGAAGGTGAGGATGACACTGCAGTGTTAAGAGCTGAGTGGGTATGGAAGAGAGGTAGGAAATATGCAAAACACTGGCTACTGATTGCTTGCACCTCAGGCTGCTTATGTTTTGTGGGAGTGTCTGCCCCAGAGATGAGAATTAAAGGCTTTGAAATTAAACACCAGTAAAGCCCTTTGTCCTTCTGGTATGGCTGGGAAGCAGTACAGAGGGCAGCAATATGTGATGGCAAGAAACCATCCTGATAACAGGTTGGGAAAACACTGACTGACAGTGTTCTTCCAAGAATCCCCTTTGGAGCTGATAATATTTGATGTAAATAGGGAGAAGGAAGCAAAACCCTTGGGTTTTCAGCAAAAAAAGAGTGTCAGAACTGGTAACGTCTTTGCTGGTTCTACCCATCAAGTGCAAACTTTTCCCTGCATGCAAAACAACAGTAGCCAGACATAGGGAAGGATGAGAGTGTGTTTCAGGGTCCTGTGAGGTGGCCAAAATCTGCTGCTGGCCCCAATACCAGAGAGACACTGATGCAGCTGAGGCATATCCTGTAGATTGTCCAGAAGCCAGAGACACTGGGAAAAAGGCCTCATCAAGTTTCCCAATAGCACTTAAGGGAATCTACTGATTCTCAGAAGGAAAGAAATGCAGCAAGGCTACTAGTTATTTGGCCATGGATTAGTTTGAAAATGCTTTCTTTCTGCTGACAGAATGCAAGAAAAGCACTTTACCTTTTGAGGAGGAAGATATTTATTTCCTGCGTTACCAGAGCTTGGAAAAGCCCAAAGCCTGAAGTATTTATTCAGTTTGAAGCACTGTAGGGTAATGAACTGTATTATGTTCATTGGGCAACAAGGCAGGAGTGCTTGGTTGCTAATACTAAAACCCCATTCCTTAAAGTTATCCAGAAATTAACCATTTTACTTGCTCTTCTTCAGAATCTGGTGCAAGTCCTTGAGAGACCATTCAGGAAAGATATCAGTAGTAAGAAGTTCTCTGATCTAGTATCTGCTCCATTTATTCTTGGTGCATCTGGTACAGTCAGCAGCTTGCAGGCTTTCACTTATAATACAAATTGCTAAAGAGTTATTATATCTAATAAATCCCCTAACGAGAAAGGCTCTAAATATGGCTTTTTGAAAGTGGCAGCTGTAAAAACTGTCCATCAACACACAACTGAGCAGAACTGAGGCTTTTTCTTTATTCACAAGCCATAGGATTAAAATGCATGTCTCTAGCTCACTGTGGTGCCCAAAGTAGTGGTTTTTCCCTGGAATAAAGCCTGGGCCTGGACCTGGGAATAAAGGCTAAAGGCCAGGGAATAGCTGTTGCCTATTAGAGTAAATAATAATAAAAGGACCAATATTCACACAATTTACTTTTGTTGTTGATGAGGTTTTTTTTGTTTGTTTGTTGTTTTTTGTTTGTTTTTTTTTGGGTAAGGCAAATGTAAAGGTAGTGGAACCTACATTGTAGACACAAACCTTAGCAATAGGTTTCAAGGGAAAATCATGTTCTCCGGGGTCTGATGTCAGCAGGGAGACTTTAAACCTGACGTTGCTTTCTCAAAACACTCATTTCCCTTTGTGACTTACCACAAATGAATGGTGGCAAACATGTGGGGGGTTCTGTCACCTGCATCCTTGCTGGAAAGCAAAAGCCATGAGGCTCCACAGGGTGATGCAGTGGGCAGCATTGGCCAGTGTATGGCTTTGATGGCCACCTTGACAGAGAACCTCCTGATTGTGATAACAGGAGGTGCAGATTTCATGAAAGAGTTATTATCAGTGTAGTCTAAATCAGAGCTCTTACACTTGGAAGTGGATGGCTGCAGATTTTGTAATCACACAGTCCTGTTTATACTGAAACTTCATTTTCAACTCCTCATTCAAGGTTATTAGCCTTGGTGGTTGTTAAGGATGTTTGTGTGGTAAGTTCAAGTATATACATTTCTGAATTGGTATAACCCCCTTCAAAATGCCTTACAGTCTCCAGAGGGGAAACAAAAGAGGATTCCTTCGCTCCCTCATCCTTTTATTGGTCTCTGCTAATGCAGCTGTACTATGGGTAATAAGCAATTTTCTAATATTTATAAAACTCTCCTTTACTTTATTGAGTATAATCTAAATCAGATCTAAGCACACATCCGTGCACTATAGTCATCTAAATTATTTATAAGCTTACTAAATACAAACAACTATCAAACTCTGCTTCTCTTTAATGAAGTCCAAAAGTTGGCAAATGTCCATGATAAGTATAAAATTTTGAGGAAGTCTTCACCCATAACTGCTTACAGAAGCCAGGAATTTCAGAGCATGTTCATAATGCTTCTGTAAAATATTGTGCAACAAGCAAAGATAGGAAATTTTCTTTAAGGAAGTTTTTTCATCTTTAAAAGCAGCTGTAACAGATTTGCTTCAAATAATACCTTACAACTTTATAGAACAAAATCCTCAACACCATGCATCCTTAGTACTGGAAATGACCATTTTAACTGGAAATGAACCTGGACCAAACTGCATTTGAATTATGCCGTGAGCAACTCCTTAGTTAAAAGTAATATTACTTTGTGATGACTGAATTTAGAAGGTATAATGTCAGGCCAGAAACTGTTTTCTATCCTGTTTTTAAGGGGGGCCTAGAATGTGAAAGTCAAATATTATAGTTGAATTTCGGAAATTCTTTAATGCTGGAACGCCTGTTTTCCAGGATGCTTACTCAGCATTTCTTGCATTTTAAGTGCCACCAGAGTAAAGCAGTGCTGTGATGAGATTGATTTTCTGTAAAATACTAAGCAGCAGAACTTAAGGACCCTTGAATATTTCTGGCAGAATTTCCCTTCACAGCAGCAACTTTTATTTGTGAACCTAATTATAGTCTCTTAGCATATGTTTCTTTATAAATACCGTCTATGTATATATGAAATGACTGCTGTCCTTTGTTTCTTCTCTTGGGTTTGTAGTTTTTTGAGTACACATCCCATAATGAAATACGTTACAACACACGACAACCAGAAGTCTGCGCAGCAGTTGATTCAGGGACTGACTATTTGACAATGTACTTGTGTCAAGAAAATGCCCACAGTGTTCCTGAAAACCAGAAGTTTATTTTCAGAGAGGTAAGTGTGCCTGCTTGAGTTTGGGCTTGGTTTTTTTGTGAGCTGGTGGAAGGAGAACTGTTGATTTTTTTTTTTTTTTTTAAATTTTTATCTTACTGGTTACACATCATGCAGGCCACAACACTGACACAACACTCGCAGGTCTCTGGGAGAAATAAGCTATCTTGGCTTTTAATATCTGAACACAGAAACAGGGTACCAGGCAAAGAGTATTCCAGTCATAAAGAACAGGAAGGTGAGAGGAAGGAAATACCCTTGTTAACATCAAGGAGGTTGGGAACATTCTCTCTTGTATGTCACCCCTACTGACTTCTCCTGAGGCTGAGGTGCTTCAATATAACCCTTCCCCAGCCAGTCACGTGGCTGGCCTACTTCTGCTCTATTTTCACTGACTTATTTCCCTGCATTTATATGACCATATATCCCCAATACTTCACACACCACCATTACTTTGTGCTCTTTCCTGCTTTTAAGCCGCCACTACATGATATTAGAAAAACTTGTGTTTAGTAGTTTTGAATCTGTAAAGAAGCTCCTGGATGCCTGAGAGAAATTAAGCTGGATGAAAAATTATGGCCTTGGTCAGGTTCTGGCGTGTTATTATTTGGCTAAGGGAAAAGGTCACATAATATATCAAAATGGTATATTTACATAATGTGTCTGCATAATGCATCTAATCTCTACAGGCTCCATGGCTGAAAAATGTCACACTTCGATACTACCGTCAGTGACAGGTAGCAGGGTAAACTAAAAAAAAATAAGATGAAAATTACTGTCCATTTCCTAAATCTAGTGAAGCTCATAGTGATATTACTAAATAAAAATGTTTAAAAATGTTTACAGGGTTGACTTTATAAATGACACTTCATTTTTAATGTTGACTTTTAACAAAATTGCTCAAGGTCATGTACATGAATCCCAAAGATGACATATATTGAAGGATCTTCAGTCACTTCAAGAAGTGATTGAGAAAACTGAAATTTTCAGATTGAGAAAATGAGAAAATTGAAAAAAGTTATGGAATCCATCAGTTTCCACTGTATACCTAACCATTAATTTTAGCATCTGAGACTTCAGGAGTTACTTTAAATGTTCTTTCTCATGATCACTTTGTGCCTCTGTGTGATTTGAATGTACTGCTCTGCTCCAATTCCTTTTCTGCTGCTGCACTAAATCAAAACCACCGGTCTCCACCTTTCAAGGCGAGTGATGGGTGAGGTGTCAGCACCACATTTCTTTTGCTTTGTGCGTAGTAGTGTCAGACAGCTGTCCTTATGGATGGAGCATAAGCAAAGATTTGAACGGCCTTCCCAGCAGCTTGGCAAGAACTGAGTTCTTGCGGACACTGAGTCAAAAATGAGTGAGATGGATACTGATTAATCTGCTCTAAAATTTGAATTATCATGACGGAAGCAGGAAGTAATTCAGCAGCTGTGTCTGTCAGCAAGTCTGTGAGCAAGCACACACTGCTGGGCATCAGGAACTTCGGCTCAGGATACAATTAGGTGCAACATTCCTGATGACGGAAGGAGCAGACTTCCACAGTAGTCAGGGTTACACTCAGAAATGAGGCACTGGCATTTTGCTTTCAAAGCTGCCAGGGGCCTTGGGAATGCTTGCATGTCGGAGTGTCAGGCCAAGGGGATGGCCTCAGATCAGGGCAGTCCTCCATGGCTGGCCACTCTGCCCTTTTGCAGCTCCCTATCCTAGCTGACAATGCTCCTGGATTGGAACGAGAGACTTGAACTGAAGATTACCATAAAAAAGGGGCCTGAAGTCTCAAAATGTGTTCTTTAGCAATTTGACTGTGGGGGTCTGTCAGACCTTACACCTCTGAGGCAGCTGTATTGATCTTAAGCAAAGCAAGTGGACTCCACATACATCTTGCAGGCATTTTTACTTTTTCCACCAAAAATATATCTTATGAAGAGAGAGGAAAATTTCTTGCTAAAAATATGTCCAACATTTATGCTTAATGATCAATATTTACCTTTTACTTACAAGATGTGCAATAAGTTGATAAATCTGGGTAATGCTGGTGCTTGGCTTGGTTCTTTTCTGCCATATTCTGTCCCAGTAACAAAAGGCAATGAAAGCAAATGTTAGCACGTCCTTTACAGGCTGAAATGTCACTTTAGAATCAACTGACTCTAAAGCAATGTTGATGTCAGTTTACCTAAGTTTAAAAGCAAGATCTTTATCAAAAGTTTCAGACATCCTTAAGTTAGGCTTTACTGTACAGCCCCATTGGAAGGATATGTGGGATATTTGTCACAAATGTTTTCTGTAACTTTAAAACACAGTGATATGACTGCAATTTTCAAGATCTGAAAAGCAAACTTTATTTCTGTCTTTTGTAGGACGGTACCTTGTTTCACCCACAAACCCAGAAGTGCATACAAGCCGAGGCAAACGCTTACAATGGGAACCCAGCACCATTGTTACGACCTTGTACCAACTCAGACTACCAAAAATGGTTCTTCAAAGAAAGAAGTTGATCCAGATGTTGTCTAGGATATAGCTGGATACAAAAAAAATGTGGTCTTTCTAGTCAGCAATTAGTCAGCCTTTTGAAAATCTCAAAAGTGATATATTTTTGTATGGAAAGAACTGAAATTAGTTGACAAGCCTTGGATCTCGTTTCCTGGAGCTTTAGAAGGCACTAAGTATTGAGAGCTTCATAAAGTGCCACAGAATCTGATCCTTTTCTCTTTATTTGGCAGCTACATAACTGCTTCTAAAGTGTCTTAGGTTCTTTTTACAAGTGACAATATATTTTTTTAATCTACTGTGTGGAAGTAAGGCAATCAAAATAATTGCACTAATGTTAATCTGTCAGTAACTTAAAGTGTTTATTTTTCTACTAAAACATTCTGCAGCTGGGTCTTTTAATAGATATTAGTTAATAATTTTCTTGTCTTTTAAATACCAAGAAGGTAAATGTAGGCCATATTCTGCCCTGACTATCACAAAGCCCTCACTGAAGACAGTGTGGATTTATATAGAGGCAGAATATGTCTGCATGTTTTTGCACAAATAACAATCTAGATGCATACAGATTGCACATGCTTGACAATACTATACCTTAAATGTTCTGACAATTTTAGATGTTCATGGCACTTGACAAATTTCTAATTGTGCTTAAGATTGGTTTGGGAGTAAAATGGGGATTTTCTCATCTTTCTTAAAGGCAGAAGGCAACAATATTTAAGGGTGATGCTTTGGGAAAAGCTATTTAGATTTTTGTGGGCCTCGCTATGTGCTGTGTCCTAGAATGCACAACCAATTTTAACATGCAGATTTTCAATGTGCATAAAACTTTCAAGATAAGACCTACCAATAATTCTTAAGTAAAAATTTCAAAATTACAGTTAGAGAAAATAAATCTTAAAAAGTAAGTTTTAAACAATTCATGTAAAAATTATTATATTTTAAAAAAGGTTTTGCAACTGATTTCTGGGAATTGCAGATAATATTACTACAAAAAGGATTGTCTTTGGGGTATAATGTGCATTTTGTCTGGGAGCTCCTTTTAGGTGAGTTGACCCTGCATATGATCCTGTTGAAAACATGGGGTGTAATCTGCACCAGTACAGAATCATTTGTGCCCTGGTGTGTGGGATCTGCCTTGCCCCATCAGACAAGGAGTGTGTGTATAGCAATGTATCTGGCCATTGACCATCAGCATTCCATGTTGATTAGAAGGGTTTCAGCTCATAAGAAGTGTTTCTTTCTCTGTCAGATGAAGGAATGCTTATGTATAGAAGGATGAGAATTTCAACCTTTTTGCCCCTCAGAACTCTTGGCACCTGTTTTGATTAGTTTGGTATGTGTTTTGTTATTTGCTTTTGTTCATGTTTTCTATAAAAATGTTCAGCCTGTTCTTTGAATCCCCATAACCTCATGTCATTTTGGCATACCTATTTATATGATTGGGGTGTGGGGGGAGGGTTTCTGCCTGTAGGAGATACATATATAGGTTCTTCCAAGGTCTTTCTTACCCGTGTAGATAGAATGTTTTTGTGAGCACCTTTGAAGTTTTGTCTCTGGGGTGGACTGATGAAACTGATGTTAGAATTAATAAAATATTTTGTGATTCAGTAGAGTGGGAAATGTCTTATCAACTGTTTTCTTTCTGGATCATTTTGATGACCTCTTAGGCCCAGATCCCTACAGCACTTGGGAGAAGAGAGCTTTATTTTACTCTGTCTCAAGTTCTGTCTCCTGAACTCAGTAATGCTTCTTTTCACCTGGTAGCAGCAGTAGTTTACACTTTGGAAGCCACAAATCAAAAGTGGGTGGCTGCATGAGAGAACAGCAAGGATTTTCTATTAATTTCTGCTTTGCCTTCTTGACTGCTGACTGAACAATGTTATTAGCTGATAACATTGATAAAGCTGATAAAGCCCAGTCACTAGAATCATAGCCAAAGCTCTCACTGACCTCCATCTTCATTGAGGTTTTCTTAGTCTTGGGATTTCAAGTTTTCATCATCAGATGGTGATGTGCAAGTCGAACTTAGTAACTGAAAATTATTTTTTATACATTTTTTCACTTTTCCCTTGTTTAGAGGGAAGTATTGATGTTTTTGGCTTCCTGCAGCTAAGATGTTTTCACATGTGCCAGCAAACCTGCTAGCCTGGGTTGCATATTTGCTAGACAAATACACTTGAGTTCAAAAGCAAGCACCGAACATTAGTAATGCCACCAACTTGCTCCCTTTGTGTTGGCCTTTTAGTCCCTCTACTCACTGTGTTTTATTCCTTGATAGCCTTTTCTTTTTCTCAACTCACTGGAGTTTTATTAATGTCTGGCTTCAGGTTTGGAGGGTGAAGGACACCATTAAGCATCTGAGTCATGAAACACATCTTTAGACTTTTTTTAACATCTCCAGACTTCCTTTTGCAGGAGGTCAGGGCTACCTGCTGATGAATGGACTGTGGACTTTGGACTTCTGAGTAGAGATGGGGCTGGGTATCTCATAGAAATGGAAAAATTGGAGGATTCAACTTACAAATCAGTGCTTATTTCTTAGTCTTTCTATTACTGTACTTTTTAAAGAAAGCCATCCAGAATACAGTCAGGTGTCTAATTATCATATTTATTTGAAATTATCAGGTAATGATTTTGACTTTTTTTTTTTTTTTTCATTTATTCACTCAATGATTTCCTTTTGTTTAAAAATTGTGGGTCTCCCACTTACTGGATTTTCACTTCAACAGAAGACAGTACACGAACCTTCCTTCTAAGAAATAAACCATTAAAACCTCTGTAAATGTGGCCTTGGCTGAACCATTAAGCTGGGGAATTGTTAGAGTATGCACAAACACCTGGGAACAACAGCTGTCATTGTACATGCATCAGTCAACATGAATTGGAAACAGTATTCCTTGCTGGCTCTGCTGAAAACAGAGACTCAAAACTGTGTTCAATTTTTGTTATATTTATAGGAAGTGGTAAGATGCACTGCAAGGGGAAATTCGTGTTGGTTGATAACACCAGGACTGATGAGATTGTGCTCCTATTTCCTATTTATGAAAACATGGGCACTTGCACAGTGATAGTGCTTGGTTGGTGATTTAAAATCTGATATTCATTTAACTTCCTTTGCCACTCTTAAGGCCTTTAGATTTGGAGATTAACTTGAAGTTAGCCGAGCTTTGTCCTGATACCCTGACATAAAAACGTAGCAATCAAGGTGTCTGGAGAGACTGTAGGGTTAGGATCATGCAGTTGTGTGTATACTCTGGCAACTGTGCAGGTTTTTTGGCAGTGTTTGGGAATGCTGTATACTCTTGTAACAAATATGGAACTTTGTGCTAGCAACTTAGCTGAGGTAGGTGGGAAAGCCCTTGGGAGGGAGGGAAAAGATGGATAGGAGAGCTCTCCCCTGTTCTGTTGAGGCACAACAGCAAGAGCTGAGTTCAAATTACAGCACTGCAGTATTCTTACATCTCTCATTTCCAGAGGAAAAGCATTATGCACGTACATGCATTACTAAAATCACTATGACTAGATTAACAGTTTTCATTTTTTTAATCCACTATTCACTGATCTTTTTATGAATAGACAAAGCCTAATTAGACCAGTCCCAGTCAGCACTGACAGGAATTGCATGGCTCCAGGATTTGCAAAGGTGGCTGGAGACAAAAACAGGGCAGGACCTTCTCAGTGTCCTCTCCAAAAGGAGTAAGAAGATGAATATACATGAAAGTACATAGAGGAAGTGAGTTGCTGGCTTAAGGAGCTGCATGACATATTTTGTGTAGCATCAAACCATCTCCCAGAGTGGGAGAGGACTTGCAGCAGGTGCAATTTATTTGTTGGTGTTAAGGGAAAAATCCGTTTTCTGAGTTTCTTGACTTCATCCATGGCCTGAAGATATTTAACTCACAACTGAAGAAAAACGGGTCAAGGAAGTCGCACCAGTACAGATGCTTAAAAGTGAAATTAATTAATTAGGTACTCTGTGATGAGAAAATATAAATATATAAAGAACAAAATTGTTAATTGTGCATACACTGTGAAAAGACTTAGTAATAACTGAGAAATTGGAAGCGATCATTAGCGGGAAGATACTTGACAGTGTTTTTACAGAAATATGGTTGCAGGATTCACATGATTGAAGCACTGAAATGATTGGGTACCATGCCAGGAAGAAAGTGACATTTGATTTTTGAGTTAAGAGAATAGGTTTTACAGTTCTTGTGAACTGATATTTTAGCCAACAAGGAATAAACAGAGGGTGTCTGATGTGCACCACCAAATCAGAATATAAAGCCTTTTTGCCTAACAGATAAAGGATGTGTGCTGCTTCAGAGGATTTCATCCTAGGGAATGCACTTTTAACAATTTGATGGTAGCAAAACATCCTGGGTATTTCTAAGGAAAAAAAAAAAGGCAGCTGGGCCAGTGGCTGTGTCTGGCACAATCTTTAATAAGCAGTTTGGTGCAATTCTCCTTTAGCCTTCCTTTTATTCAAAATGAGCTGTTACCTGGGTATCTGTTATGCATAAACACAGCATAGAACCTAAGAAAGTAGAAATTTCTCAGTGCTGAGAATTAGAAAGAAGCAGGCTTTACAAAATATAACTGTAGCATAGAATCATGTTGAAAACATATGTGGACAATGTGATACTTTCAATCAGATTGCAAATTAAATACTTAGGTGCCAGAAATAAAGGTTTTTGTGAAATCAAAAGTTGGCCTTAGTGTGTCTATTACACTACAATTTTTAATTACATGATCTTCTTGCAATACATTCCCTGGGGTTTTTTTTGGGGGGTGGTGGGTGCTTTTTTGTTTGTTTTTGGTTTTTCAAAATTTTTGTTGGTGTTGTTGGAGCTTTTTGTTGCTTTTTTTACAAAAGGTGGTGAAACTGTCATTTTCATGTCTCACTGATACACAGGAAGAATTTTAAGAATTTTCTAACTAATCCTCATTGTTTAATATATAGCCTTATTTGTATCCCCATAACAAATCTCTAGACTGAAAAATAAAAGTTATTTTCTTAATGTGAGTTGTTTCCTTTTTTTTTTTTTTTTTTTTTTTTTTTTTTTGGTTT
>WEIU01015886.1:97167-124729 GCA_013389925.1 Aegithalos caudatus
TTTTTTTTTTTTTTACTGTCAGCCATTCACAAAATAAATTGCCAAGCTCTGAACATATAATTTCAAATTTGATTTATACCAAATTAACCTTCTGCTTATGAGCCTTTGCATTTGTTTTCCTTTCAGAATATTGAGTCATGAAAACCTTTGAGGTTTTGGGTTTCCATCTCAGCTTGGCACAGGGAATTCTTCTGAAACGTTGAATTTCCACAAGATGGTGAAGCAATTTGCTTTCCAGCTGCATATATAATGAGACTTGCTGAAAGTCAGGGCTATTTTCTACTCGGAGAAGCAAGATTTCCTTCTCTCCATGCCCCTAGGTTTGGCCCTTGGGTTTCCTTCCCTTGGCTATGACAGTATTCCAGTAGGTGTGGGGGCCTTCCTGTGGATGGGGAGAGCTGGCTGCTTGAAGGGAGGAGAGGGTGGCTGCCTCCAGCAGAACAGTGGCATTACTGCTGTGAAAGGGGCAGGGAAGATGCTGCCTGCCTGAGGGGTGAGGTAGGCTGCAAGTCCTGGGGAGCAGAGGTGCAGGTTCTTCTATGGTGTGGTGATCCTGTGTATAATCCCTTCCCACCCTGGTGAGTTTTGATTAGCAGCAGGGAAGATTTTCTCCAGCATTACTATTTTCTCTGCATTTCTGCACATACAGCACCCGTTTCATTTCATAGCCTGGCATATTACTTTGGAAAACTGCAAAGAGTGTCTTGAAATTACTTAGCTAGCTACAACAATATGTGAAATGCCTGTCAAAAGCTATGTGCCTGTAGATGGGCGGAGCAGGCCTGAATGCTGAATTTTCTCACAAATGCCACTGATTTTAAGGAAAGCATGGGGTTTCTGACAAAAAGCAGAACCAGGAAGGGGATGTACAGCTTTGAGCTGATGCAGCTTTTGCACTAGAAGTATATAAAATATTATTGATATGCAAGACTTCATATTCTCTGTTTGACGTGTGTGAAGCCAATAGAAAATGTGTTTGTGCACGATAAAACAAACTGAAGCAATCTTCTGACCCAGTGGCATACAGGTTGCCCTATGCAACT
The DNA here is from genome assembly GCA_013389925.1 of Aegithalos caudatus. Lineage (NCBI taxonomy): Eukaryota > Metazoa > Chordata > Aves > Passeriformes > Aegithalidae > Aegithalos > Aegithalos caudatus. Next base: position 98,211 of record WEIU01015886.1, read on the forward strand.
CAAATATGAGTTCAGTATGCAACCACTTTGATCAACCCCTAGAGTATCCATTTTCAAAGGAATCATATGAGTTTGTGTATTGATTTGTCACCTATGGTTGAATATTTCTCCTACAGAATGTTTAAAATGACACATGTTTAAAATTAGATTTGGCAGACCAATTTGTCTAGAGATTATTCTTGTGAAGTATTGATTCACAGCACTGCTGTGAGCTGGATTACTGTCCAAATTGGAAAAGCCAGTCGTAGCGAGGTCTTTATCCCTTAATAACAATTAGCTGCTTTCTTAGAGGGACACAGATGACTGAAGCAAACGAAAGCCGCAAAATGTCGGGCAACCGGGGAATCTAAGGCCTTCTCTTCAGGGATGTGGACTGCTGGGGAAGAGAAAGAAAAAGAAGAAAAGCACCAAAAAAGATGGTTTTCTGGGGCTGGAAACTAGACACTCTGATGCTGTTTCTGTTACTAATAATTAGGTGCTCTGAGGAGCTGAATCGGACTCGCCTCTCTCTCCTTGGGCTTTTACCCAACAGCTGCCTGATTGGTCAGAAAAACCTAACAGCAGGGGTGTTGCCTGCAGTCCATATAGCCTTGAAACATTTATACAAGCACAGATGGATGCTGAAGAACTATGAACTTCAGGTATCATTCCATGACACGCAGGTAAATGGATGTAGGTGTCTACAGTAGGTGTTGTGCAGTGTGTGAGCCTCCTCTGTGAACGCACTTCAGAATGCTCATGACTGAACCCCTTCCTGGCAAATCCTGCTCTGCTGAAACAGAGCAAATGTGGCTGTCCAGCAGTGTTTGGGTTCTTGGGTGAATGCTTGACTGTGATACAGATCTTGCAGTGCAATCGTGCCTTACTCGTGCTAGAAGCAGGAATAAAGAGTGTGTGAAGTAGAGGTGTTGGCAAACACATACAGCTCTTGAGGTGTGTTTGAGGTCACCCAGAATGTGATTCCCAAGTCTGTGGCTTGCCAAGTCACTCTATTCTTCTGCACAGTCTTCTGCACCTTGCTCTTCCAGCTTTCCACAGTGATGGCTTTATAGATGACTGCCTTTCTCTTCCTGCTTCTGCATGAGCAGGAGAGCAGCCCGTGCTGTGCTGTCAGAGCAGGGTGGTGATGTAGAGCTTTGCTTGCCAGTTTAAGGAAAAATTAAAGGCTGATATGAGAGATGAGAGTTTTGAGAAGCTGGATATATTGAGATGATATCTGTTTTTGCAATAATTTCAAATTTGAGAGAAGTTTCTTCTAGAATTGAGATATTGCTTCATCTTCTCTAAAGAAATTAAGGCAGTCTGTTTCTAAAACCTGTCGTTTAGTCTGGCCAGAAGAACTGTGATACAATTAATAGGAGGAGCTCACATATCAGGGTGATCTGGGACCATAAAGATATTCTTAAGGAGATTGTCACTGATAAGAATTTCTGTTTCCTGCATCAGAGGCATGTGGTGGGGCAGATGTCCTCAGACTCATACACACAGGCTGCTTAATATTTTGAAGTTGCAAAGTGTGTCTCAAAATGTTTGCTTGTCCATAAATCTTTAAACATGGAACGTACTGTTATACTGAAGTTATTAAAATTTGACATTATTACACCAATAACAGTTGTGCTGCATTATATAATGGGAAGAAGGTGTTATATGTCTTCTTTTGAAACTAGAAAATTAGCCAAGGGAGAAATTAGAATGTAATTTTAATAGTGTATTTGGTTCATAAGCACTCATGTATCATTTTTGAAGTCCCTAGCATATAACAAACATGATGCCATATGCTATAAAATTGCTTGAGGATTGCTTCCATGTTTAATAATGGAACACAAATGCATCAACTGCATGTCCTTATCAAGACACTACCTGTCTTGTAAATTACTTTTGATACAATTCACTGTTTTATTTATTTGTTTGTATGTTTCTCCTGGAAATGTCGTCATAGATATGCAGTCCTGAAAAATGTGTATTTCTTAGTTTCCATGTAAAAAGAGTAATATTTCAGTTACATTTCAGCTTAAATAAGCGGCAAGTGTGAATATGAGTTTAAGTGGACAGCAATTAAACCTACTTTTATTTCCTCAGATTCAGTGTTTTAGTTGGGCTATGGGCAGTTTTGTGGAGGTGGATGTTCATTTGCTAATTGTGTTTACATAGTTGCCAGTTCTAGGAGCAACTTCAAAATATTTTGCCCCACATAAATATTCAGTGGATTTTAATTGCAGAACTTCGGTTCTGTTGCACTGATCTCTCAATTTGAATTAAAATACTGAAGTAATCAATAATTATATTTTTAAAATAACCCCTGGCAAAAGACAAGTCATGGTGACTTGTAAGAGATTAACAGAATGTAGATCTTTATTATTTATGATTTTTCTTCCTGGTTCTGAGAGTAGAGTACACACTCTTGAGTTTTAAGTACCGATTACAGACGTGCTGCAGAGATCCTTGTATTTAATTGTTTCTCAGGGACAGCATGAATCCAAGAGAGCTGATTCTGTTTTCTTAAAGCTGTGAGCCTAGACTTGCCATATGTGACCTTATACAACCTTTGGATTAGCTTCCTTTCAAGTAGAAAATATGGATACTTGACTCTTTGGATGCAAGATCTGCCATGAGGGGGACAGATAACTGACTTCTGGGCATTGTTCACTAGGAAAAGAGAAAAATTAGATGTAAAAGTACTTGTGTTGCTTTTGCTGAAATAAAAAATTGAAAGAAATCATGACTCCTAATATATGGTGATGCACAGGGCTTGAAAACAGTGTTGTAGCTTCATTCATGAGTAAAGGGAGGAGAACTGTGCTCTGCCATGAACCCCTGGATTTTTGAACATGCTCTGCTGCCCAGGAGGAAGCACTGCCCTGCCCAAATGTAGGATGTTTTGTGCAGGGTGTTCAGTCTTTGGCTTTGCTACTGTTTTATTTCAACTAATTAAGTTGTCACTATTCCAGATTGTGAGTGGTAACCAAGAGGCAAGGGGAGCATTCTTCAAAGAGCTGAATTCTTTGTATTAAATGAACCTGTTTCAATCAGGAGCCTTTGGGAAACTTTCTGCAGCAGAGTACTTTGTAATCTGGTGGCTTTAGCATTGAGCTGAGAATGGAATGTTCTCTTCGCATGATCTCTCTCAGGTCTCCTGTGATTAAATGTGCATTTCCTAATTACTGTGTTGTCAATTCCTTTTAAGTGGGACTCCCTTGAAAACTCATGACGTAGCACTTTCACGTAAAAAAAAAAAAAAAAAAAAAAAAAAAAAAAAAAAGCTTAAATATTCACTAAGAATGAAAAGCAAGCAAATGAAAATGATGTTGTAGTTTGATAAATGGCTACTTATCATCAAATGGTACATCTATGTCTGCAATGTTTATTTATTTATACCAGAAGGACACTGTTAACAGGACTGATGTATCTCTGTCTTCCAGCCACCCCAATCAGCGGAAGCTTGGGGAAGTGTGTTTCCCTGGCTCTAACTGGAGGGCTGAACCTGGGTTGTATGGAGAGCTCAAGTCCTTGCAATTTTGGATAGAGGATGTGGGACGGCACAAAACCTGCCTTCTGCAGATTTGTGAATCCAGCCATGGAGCAGCTTTTTAGTGCAGTAGGGAAAATTATGCCCTTGAGATTTTCACCCATGGGGGTGGGCAGCCAGGTATAATTGAGCTGTCTGAGTACCACTTTATTTCTGTCTTTCACCGTATGGCTGACATCTGGAGTCTCCCCTTCTATGCTGTCCTCAGGGTGATCAGGCTGGTGGATTCTTACAGGCTTAAGCAAGTCTAAAAATAGTTTTACTGTTGTGTAAAGAGCAATATGTTGGTTCTTCAAAGTTATTTTTCTATTCTTACCTAGTTTTTTGAGTTAGTAGCTGGCTAAAGGGATGTGAAGCCAGGGCTTTATTAGCAATGGTGTTAACAAGAAAGGTTTATGTGTTGTAATTAGGTCACGGCCTGAGCAAACCAATAGACTTTACCACTGGGATTTTCTGAGTAGTGCTGATTTGTGCTCAGATTGCTAGTTGACACTTGACTGTGTCTATCCTAATGTGTATCATTTCTGACAGGAATGCTACAACATATCCCAGTCTGACTTAAAAGCTGGTTGTCTTTTCTTTGTTAGTAAACTGATTCCTTTTTAACGGAATGACACAATAACATGGTAGCTGTGTGTCAGCTCATTTAAAGGCATATATTTTCGTTCTTATTAAACAAATGCAAACCCTCCCCCTCCCCCAAGGCCCCTAAAACCCAGCAGTGGAACAGTCACTGAAAATGACATTGATAAACAAATTATTTCCAAAGTGAAAATTTCAAGGCATGCTGGTTTACTTATCCTACCTAAGTAAGAAAAAAAACTCTGCTTCAGGCTTAAGATGCAATAAAGTGAATACACTGGTTGTGTGTTGTACACGTATATAAATTACTTAAAAGCATAGACATTTTGCAATGGGTTTAGGATATACTGCCAGGATATATTATTCTGTAAATAAGACAAAGCAGCTACTGTTTTGTGTGTGTGCAACTGTTGCATATGATGTGTAACTACACCTTGCACATTCCTACATTCTGGGATGCTTCATGAAACAGTTGGTGACCTAGGAAGTTATTAAAAGACCATGTACTTGGTAAATCAGTTCTTGACATCTAGCATTCACATGAACAAAATATTCTGTTTTGCCTCTCAGAAAATGCAGTTTCTCGGTACAGTATTGTAGGCATGAAAATTGTCAACCATAAAGTACTTGTCACATGCTAATTTTGGCTTTCCTAAATTGTCACTATTATTATTGGAAAAGTCTAATTGAAAATAGGAAGAAAAGAAATGTTGCCTATACTTTTCAACCCAAAAAAGTCTCAATTATAATTCCTGGCAATATCTCTTTGTTTTCCAAATCATACACTTAAGAAAAAATGATGATAAGCCTGCCTAAACTCCTTATAAACAGTTGTTTTGAACTGTCATGAAAGGTATCCAGTTGCAGTTTTATTCTGTTTCACTTTCCAGTGTAGCTGGGGTGCGGAGTTGTACAAAGGTTGCACAGTTGCCTTATGTTAACCCTTCCTAAATGTTATTTGAGCTACTTCTCATATAGCAGAAAGACAGTAGCTTTTCTTAGCTCAGAAGACCCAGTCTTTGTTCACTGATGTAATTCTGTCTTTTTACTCTATCTTCTTAGTGTCACCCTTCATTTATTTCAGGCCTTTGAAACTGCTGTGTTTAATGCACCTTACCCGTATGAGTGCTGTACATGTAGACATCTGCTGTGAGAAAAATTACTTGGGCTTGGCATTTTTGTTTTCCTGTTACTGCTTCTGAGCCATAAGGAGTTTGAGCAGAGGAGATGGTTAATGAATCCAATGAGGGCTGACAGTGTAGGAGAGTGATTTGGTGCTGTGAAGCCTGGGATATTCCTGGGCATGTCCAGGGCAGAAGGGCTCTGGACTTCATCTGACCTGGGTTTGGAAATTTGGGCTGGGGATATCTCCCTTTAGCTAGTGTGCCAGGGTTCTTGTGCTGTCAAGGAGTAGGCACTTTTATGTGGAAAAATTAATTTAATCTATTTTAGGTGACTATTTTTAAGATAAAAAGAATTGTATACTAGAGAAAGCCTTTTTTTTTTTTTTTTTTTTTTTTTTTTTTTTTTCTAAGAAAAACCTTTTTTTTTTTTTTTTTTTTTTTTTTTTTTTTTTTTTTTTTGTGTGAACTATAAAGGGAGCCTCAGCTGGCTACTATATATGCAGATGTCTCCTATGTGGAGGTCTGTATTACGTCAGCTAGAGACTATCCTAGGTGCCTGGGAGAATTTTAATGTAAAACCCTGTTGTAACAATGCATTTCTGTCACCTCTGGCTCTTTGTGGGTTTCAGCAGATGGTCCAGAGAGCTCACTTCCCACCATCCCCACTTCACCTTTACTGGTTACAAAATACTCTTCTTTGGTCTCATGTCTAGCCAGAAGTGCCTGGAAACGAGGTCAGCAGTGTCCTGTGGTGTGTGGGAAAGCAGGGTGGTGGCAGCACAGTGGCCAGGAGGGCACACCAGGAAGCTCCTCCGTGCCAACCCTGTGACACACAGGCTGTCCCTCACCTCAGCTGAAGAGAACTATTCATATTGTGAGAACTATTCATGCAGAGCAGTTTCTTTCAAAATCACAAACACTGGGAAACCACATTACTATTACTACACCTTGATTTCAAAAATCAAGGAAGGATAGTTTAGATAGTCTTGACATAATTTTTGAAATTGCATGCCCTTGTATTTTCTTCTCAAAAATAGTTTCAATTTAGATGCCAGTGGTTTTTTTCTCTATATTCTACATTAAATTCAATGTAAATCCAAACCTGAATTATTGTTTTTATGAAGATTAAACAGTCCCATCAATGAAAAATTAATTATTTTCAGAATTCTCTTTCATGGAGGAATCCAATGTTTGGGATTTTTTGCTCCTAATAACATGAAAACCACTTGCAAGTCTTCACAAATCACTTGATCCTGTTCTGCACCTCCCTGCTCATATCTCATCATGGATGTTTTTCTTCTGTGAAATTTTACACATACGTTTTCTGATCTTTATTGTGAAAGTTTCATAAAATGCCTCTTTTTCAATTCGAAAATAAAAAGGGAGATGCATCAGAACAATCAGACTCTGGAAAAGTTAGTGCATTTAAGTATGTAAGTTGCCCTTTGTTTAGGGCAACATCTCAAGGTTTTGTGCTGGTGTATTATGTTTGAATGGATCCGAGTCTCTGGTGAATAGTATTGCTTTTGGAGCAATTTGCTTGATTTTGATTTCACTTGTGCAGTCAGTCTCTAAGGAAATACCACCAGTGTCATCTCCACTCTGCTGTCATTCTCAGACACATCTTGCAATTTCCTTAGCTTTCACTGCAAAGCAGTGATAAAATGATGCAGGGGCCTTGTGAAGGTAAAGAATTAAGAAAAAAACCCACAGAGGCTGTTGCTAAGTTCTGGATCATTTGTAGCTAGGCTAAAGTTGGCAGCCTCACATACTGCCCCAAGAATGGCAACCTGCTGGACAATTAGTACAGGAGAAGTAAACCAGGGTTTGTTTCAAAGTAGGAGGTGGCAAGACCATGTGGTTGATTTGAGTAATTCCACTGTAGGATTAGACATTTTGGCTTTGCATCACAGTTAAACTTTCTTTATTTCTTTTGCATAGTCAATCTTTTTAACTAAAAGTGTGTTTTGCTTTCAGGTACCATCTATTCAGTTCTCTGATACCAGCTGATACCATACCATTAAAAAAATATTTTTGTTTGATGGACATGCACAGTAAATATTTTAAATATAGAGAAGTATTCTGGATTTTTTTAAGAAGAAGGAATGTAGCACTGTTGTCTGAGGGTAACCATTCCCAAATCTAGTAATTCTCCAGACCTTCTATGTCCATCCAAGTCAAAGAACTCAGTCCTGCTGCCCATTTCCTCCATTTGTGGCTCTTACCCTTGTTACCCACTGCTGGGGTCTCTTTGCTCTGAGTTAGCATATGCTCTGTCTTGGCTCCCATCACTGCTGCTCCAGAGCTCCTCTCTCCTGCCATGACCACTGACTCCGGGTGCTCTGTGATTTCTCATCTGCCCACAGTCAGGAGAGAGGCAAGGATCCAAGGGAAAGGAATCATCAGCAGGAGGCCGATGAAAAGTTGTGAAGAGGGAGTGGGTGTTTCACAGGGTTTTAAAGCAAGAAGGATCAGGAAAAATGTCACCCCGATGTCTTATGAGCAACTTCCAAGCACAGGAATCCTTTAGGAGTGCATGGCTTAGTACCAGCTAAACCACAAGAAGTTTAGAGACACAAATGTGATCAGAGTGCTGTATTTGAAGAAGTGGGTCTTGAAGCTGTAGTGAGGAATGTTAACTCCAGAGGTATTTAGCAACAGGAAGAAGAGAGAAATGAATTTCTATTCACATTTTTGTTAGGTATTTGCTTCTTTTTGCTGAGTGGATCCAGTATTGTTCCAGTACTTTAACGAGTGTATTTAATAGATTTGAGGCTGGAATGGAAGATTTTCTGAAAACTATGTTAAATTCATCATTTAAGGAAAATGGTGAGGTTTTTCTGATTATTTTCTCAGCTTTGTGATAAAATTATCTCCCAATAAATGTTTTTTTAAAATTTTTATTATGAAGGCAGGGACATTTAAATGCATTTACCATTTTGTTCCAAAGGATGTCCTTATTCTGAAAAAGAAAACTGATAGAAACAAGAATTTCTGAAAGCAGAAACTCACATGAAAATGTGACAGACAGATGGAATTGATTTATAATATTTATGTGATACATATTTAATTATTTAAAACTTACTGATCGAAGCAGTTATATAGGTACTTGTATAACAGTGGGAAAAATACTCTTGATACAATTCTCATTTACACAGAGGATGGTTTTACTGAAACTGACAAGGCAAAGGTGCCTTGAAAAGATCTGATCTTTAAGTATGCATAGACAGAAACCACAGCACAGCCAAAGTAATTGACTTTAGTCTAAGCTTCTCTCCCCAAAACCTGAAAGCCAGCATTAATAAAGTAAGACCTACAGCTTGTGGGGTGGGTAGAAATGCAGTGGGAAGATAAAAATTCAAGAGGGTTGTTTCTCTTAACTTTGGTGTGCTGGTAGCTGCAATCAAAGTGGTGTTATAATACAGACATGCTTTAGAGCCAGGTGACATGCCAGGTTTTATCCCTGGGACAAAGATCTAGTTATTAAGAGGTCATGCAAAGAATTTTCTATATTGTAAATCATGGGAGGAACTGGTAGAAATACCAGAAAGTCTCTCCTTTGTATCACAACCTACATACCAAGCAGAGAAAACTAGATGAATGAAATGCAAAAACACTTTATCTTGAAAGGGATGCTTGTATGTAGATTTTGATATATCAGCAAAGATTTTAAACTTGGCAGTGATTGTCATGGTGGTAGAAGTCTTGGGAGATGCTTATAACAAGAATTTTTACTTCTTGCCTAATTTTGTTGTTACTGTTGGTTGTCCTACACAGGGTCAAAAACCTAGCAGTAGATTAATTTACAAAATATTGTAATCTTGATTTCATTAGCCTTCCATGGATGAGTTACTCAATCCATCAAAAGATTCCTGCAGCAGGTTCACCAGTCTCCCTCAGAATTGCAATTTATCTTTTTGAAAGATGTGCAATTTTTATTTAGTCATCCAAGGGTGAAGAGAATTTACTGCATTTTTTTGCAAAGCTGTACCAATAGGCAATTTCACATGTTATTTCTGGCTAAACCTTGCTGATTTTGTATTTCAGTTGTAATATATAATGTTCCCTGTTAGATTTAAGATCACAGAGTGATCTCTGTATATTGATTGTGGATCATGTTCATTTCTCCACTTTCTATTGGCTGTAATAAACAGAGGAAGTGCTTTTATTTTCTGGCTGCAAGGCAGAATTTTCAGGAGTTACACCATTCATCAAATTTGCTTTCTTGAGAGAGAACAGAGGAGTGTCACCATTCTCCATTCCCCTACTTGACTCCTACTTTAACTTCACATTGTAGAAGAATGGTTCCCATAGAAATTGTCTCTGCTGTTTCTACTGACTTGAGGACGTCGAAAGAGAAAATGGGATACATATGTGATACAGGAAGAGCCCTATTTATTTAAAAATTGGATACAAAGGTAAAAGCATCTCTAGAAATTTTGCCATGTCCTTGAGATGTCAGGACACACTTACTCCTATGCATAAACTCCTAATAAAATTAGGAGATATTTCTATCACAAAAATTGCGATATTGCTAAAGATCCCATTCATAGAATCATAGAAACATAAAATCATAGAATCATAGAATTGTTTGGATTGGAAGGGACCTTAAGAACATCTAGTTCTAACCCCCTTGCCATGGGCAGGGACGCTTTTCACTAGATTCAGAGCCCCATCCAACCTGGTCTCGAACAATCCCAGGGGTGGGTCATCCACAGCCTCTCTAGCCAACCTGTTCTGGTGGCTCACCTCCCTTATAGTGAAGAATTTCTTCCCACTATCTAATCTAAATCTACCCTCCTTTGGCTTAAGACCTTTCTCCTTGTCCCCATTTTTATTTGCACTTAACTTGTGGAGTTTTCTGCCTTGATTGTTTTCGAGAGTGCTCTCATTCTTAGTTTTGTATGAGTACTGCTAGTTTGGCCTTAGAGAGTTCCTTGCTTCCATAACCAGCATGCACATGTATAGATAGGGCCCATCAAAGCTGAACTGAACTGAGAAGTGATGATGGATGCAAAGTTAATGCCTGATTCATCACACCTATTTTTAGATACGTGTGTCTGAGTTGGTCAGCCTTTACAGTCAAGACATTTAGATATCTGCTTTAGGATGTAATGAAACCTGCAGTATAGTAGTCTGCTTCTTTCCACTGTCTATACTAACCCATAATATTTAGTGTAACTCAAAGTTTGGTCAAATGAATCACACTATACATCTGGCCATATAGAAAGGGATTTGTTGTTTGTGCTGTTCAGGTACATGGTGATCGCCTTTGTTGACCAGCTGCATGGCAAAATTGTGCATTTCTAGGTTTTTTTTACTCCTTCCTTTATTCATGAATGAATCTCCTCTTAATCTAGGAAATACCTTCAAGTCTGTGTCCTAATGGGATGCCTGGATACTACTTAGGTTTTTACATGACAGACCATCCATTTAGCAGCTGAGAAGTAAACCCACTAATGGCAAACTGTCCTGTGCCTTAGGGACTGCTACCTCCCAGCAGCTGCCTGTGTTACCTAATACTTATCTTCCACTGTAGAATTCACATTTATCTAATTTTCTGCTTCCAGTGCTTCTTCTAGAACTGTGTTCAGATTGGTTTTGTTACTGATATTTTAATTTTGCAGGATGCTTTTGTTAATAAATGCTTTTATATCTTTGAAAATTTAATCTCTTTTGTTATTTTCCAAGCACATTTCTAAACTAAGTTCCCTGTCTTCATTATTATGCTCAGTAGCATCCAGCTTAATAGCATCAGCAAATTTTCAGCAAATTAACCAGTTGTTTATGTCTTCAATATAAAAATTAAAATGTTAAACAGGACTATTCCAACTCTGGTCCTCTGGCAGTCTAATCAGTCACTTTTCCCAAACTTAGCAATTTGTCATTTATCATCACTGTGGTACTTCAGCCATAGTTCAAACTTTCTTATCACACATATGTAATCATATGTAATTAATTTGGTAAGATAATATAAAATGATATGCTAAATTTCAAATATTCTAAGTGAGTTCAAGCTTAGTTTTCAATTAAAATTACCACTCAGTGGGCAGATGCATCACAAAAGCAAATACATTAAAATCAAAGTGCAATGCATAACGAATGAAATGGAAAATCGTGGATACAATATTATACAAAGATATTAGATAAATCAGTGATACATATGAGCTGTAATCCATCATAAATATGAATACAGGTATAATAGGAGGGATTCAGAGATGGGGGATGAACGTAGTCAAAGGCCTGCAGATGCCTTTGCACTGGGATCTGATTTGAAAGAGGGAGTCAATCCCAAGTATTACATTTCAAGAGACTTATTCAACTTACTTCCCTAATGAGCTGGTCTCGGGTTCGCAGTCCGAACCCAGGGGGCTGAGGCCACTCCAAAAGGGTATCTCTCCAGAGACAGCCTTCTAGGGGCCAGAGCACCCCCTCAGCGGGCAGAGAGTGTCTCAGCAGGGACAGGGCAGCTTTAGTGATTTCTCAGCTCTTAGGTGATTTTCATCTCTTGCATACCCATGCCTGTGAGACAGTCTCTCTATTGCTCGCCTGGGGAGAAGAGAGTGAGGGTCCGTGTGGCGATTCCGCAGAAGGCAGTTTTATTGCATGGCACCAGCGAAGGGAGCCAGTGGCGGATACCCCGACAAGCGGGGCGATTGAGGGGGTTTTTATGGGAAATCCAGGGTGGGAGTGGAAGGGGACAAGCCAATGGTTTACAACAGATCTACATAAACTCCTGGGGGCTTGTGGGACCTTTCTGTGGTCGCCGTAACTGAAAAGTTACTTTCTTATCTTGGGGGTCTGGCAGGAGATTGTGCAATCCCTTTCTTATCTCCTCAGCAGCCCTCTCTCCAAGGCAGGGCTGCTGGGGCTTTGCCCATCCCCACACTTCCCCTAAAGAAAAAACCCCAAACTTTCTTTTACTTTTGTGTTTTATTTGAATGAAGTATTTCTTGGCCCAGATATCACAACCAGAAACTCATGACAGTGGTTTCTGGCTTCACTGGGATATCCACATAGATTCTTGGTATTGCTTGTCATACTTGTCAGTCTACTTCTGCATTGCCCAATGCGTAATGCACAGGTGGGTCACACCCAGAGAGTTCTTTCATGTACCAGTTCCTCTAATTTGTTTGAACTGATATATCAAGTGGTTGTTTCCATTATTATTTCATGTAATGGTTGCCCTAGATCATCCTTCACTTCTTTTGAATCTGGCTCTTTTGGTGCATAAGGAAATGTGGGAAGACACTGGGTCCTTGAAATGAAGCTGATGTCTTGGACACTTTCCATAGTACACAAGAAAAAAAAAATCAAGTAGGAGAGAGCTCTGAAGTGAGTACTGGGGGCGGTGAGGAATGTAGTGTGATGAATGGTCAGGAAGCCACTCTAATGCTTTCATTTAAAAATAGACATGCAGTCTCTTATGTGGTTACAGAGTAAGACTCGAAAAGGTAATAGGAGTGCATTGTGAAATCCAAAGGTAAATAAGAATAAGAATTTATTTTGATGATAGGTTCAGTTTCATGGTATATTGAAGCCTGACTCATGACCTTTCAACATCTGTAATGGATGCTATTATCAAAATAGGGAAGAGATTCATAATGTATAGCAGTCAAGTAAGGACCATAGTGCCTGTCAGCACTTTTGCAGTGAAATTTAATTTCCTGCCTTTTTGTCCTGGGCAGAGTGGAGATTTTATTTTTATTGTTCCGTTTGACTTTGAAGAAATATACCTTGTTAACAACTTCACGCTTGTGAAAGTGGTTTATCTATCTGAAACTTTATTTTAGCTTTCTTCTTTATAATGGTAAGACACTGAGTATTTCTTAAGAAACTTTTAAATTTACTTCCAGTAACTGCAATCGTGTAGGTCTGATTGTGCTGAAACAGAAGTATTAATTGAAATTGTGTCTAGAACAGAGCAAATAATTCTTAAAAAATGAAGTTGAACAGAATCCTCAAAATTTCTGAAAACAGAAATGCAGTATATATATATATATATGTATATATATATAGTTAAAATGTAGCAATATATTTTAACTGAATTTTATGGGTCAGTAAAAATATAGAGACAGAAAATAGAAAAAAATTAGGAAAAATATATAAATACTCTTTTTCAATTCTAGAACATGTCACTTGGAGCCTAGCCCTCTAATTAAAGCCCTCTCCAAAAGACTGAAAAGACTGGGCAGTGTCCTTCAAAGATCAACCAGCACTGGAGTTAATTTTGTGTAATTTCTCTATTATATTATTGACCAGGAGGATGGGATGGAGTGCACCTCTCTCAAGTTTTTAAATGACACTTGACTGGAGGAATGGTTGATGACTGGAGGCAGAGGGAACTCAACAGGGTTGGGTTGAAAGGGCTCTTGGGTATAAGACATTGCCATAATGACGTGAGTCCAGCAGAGGGTTACCAAGACAGTTCAGTGGTTTGGAGCACATTACAAACAAAATGTGGTTCAAAGTTTAGTTTTGAAATACTGCATGCAAGGGAAGGCAAAGCAGATGGTATTTGGTGACTCACTAGTATGAAGGTAAAGTGCAGCTACCATACTGAGCTATCATCTCTTCATCTCATGGGCGGCTTGTCCCACTCTCATATCTGTTGGAGGGACAGCAGAGAAGGGCACAAGCAGCTCTGGGTGTTTCTGGAGGGCATTGATGATAACTTCCAAAAATCATAAGTGATCAAAGAGCTCACAAGCTGATGAAGTAGGGGCTTGTGGGGGTGGACTGAAAGCTGCCTGAACTGGCAGTCTCCAAGTGTAGTGATCTGCACCATGAAGACTAGTGGGAGATCAGACCCTAGTGGTGTACCCCAGGCAGCAATACTGAGTCCAGCACTGCTTAAAGTTTAATTTGCTTAACGTTTAAGTGATTGGGATGATGGGGCAGACTGTACCCTCAGCAAGTTTGCAGATGAGACAAATCTGAGAGAAATGGGTGATAAATCAGGTGCATGTGGCTTGATGCAGGGAGGGACTTGGATGGGCTGGAGAAGTGAACCTTATGAACTTCAACAGGGAGAAGGGCAAAAGTCCTTCTCACCTGGAGCAGTAACACGTGGCACTAGTACACACTAGGGCTGACCAGCTGGAAAGCAGCTTTTCAGAGAAGGCTTTAAAGGTCCTGGTGGACCACAAGCTGACCAAGAACCAGCAGTGTGTCCCTGTAGCAAAGGAGGCCTCCTGGTCTGGCTGCATTAGGAAGAATGTTGCTAACAGGTCAAGGAAGGTGATCCTTGTCTACTCAGCATTTGTGAGGCCATATCTGAGGTGCCGGTTCTGGGAACTCTGGTACAACAGGGATGTGGACTTACTGGAGCAAGTCTACAAGGATTTCTTATATCTGGAGAGGCTGCGACAGCTGGGATTATTTAGCCTGAAGAAGAGAAGAGTCAAGGGAAAGCTTATTGGTATTTTTAAATGGCAGGGTATAAAGAAACATTCAGACTTTTTTCATTCATGCCTGAGGAGACTAGAGGCAATGGGCATAAAGTAAAACAGAAAATTCTATATGAATATAAGAATTTATTTTTTACTTTACTGTGAGAGTGGCTGCACACCAGAACCTTGACTAGAGATGTTGTACAGTCTCCATCCTTGGACATTCTGAAAACACAACTGGACACAGTCCTGGACAAGTTATTTTTTCTGACCCTGCTTTGAGTAAGGAGGTTGAGCGAGATGATTCCCCATACAGCCCTTTCAAACTCATGCATTCTGTGGTCTCTGATTGTCTAGCAAGATGACCTAACTTGAGCCTGGGTGGGAAGCACTGTAGGAATTTCGGGAATATCTGAAATACTGGCAGACTGATAATTTCCTGCTTTGTTTATAGTGAAAACCTCTGTGTAAGAACTAAGTATGAGGTTACTAGGTTTATTATTTGATAGAAGACCTCAAAGATAAAATTGCTGAAGATTGAATATTTTACTTAACCATGTTAAGGAGTCAAAATTACATGTTACTCAACTCCCTTTTCAGCTTGAAATTTGCAAAGTCTTAGTAGTGTGAAATAGTAGAGCTTAAAAAAACCCAACACCTAAACAGATGGCAAGACAAGGGAGAAAAGTGTATAGTGAAATTAAGACAAGGAGGGACATTACATTCTTTTAATCCGTATATAACTTGAATTTCGTAAGAACAGTGTGAATTAAAATGGTTTGATGTTAATTGGTTATGAGCAAACATGCACTTGCTATCAATATTTTGCAAAAGCATGAGGAAATAAATGAACGAATTGTTCATGACTCTTGCACTTGGTGTCACAAGTCACTTGAGAGATAAATCACAGTCACAGAATTGTTAGTGTTGGAAGGGACCTCTGGAAATCATCTACTCCAGCCCCTCTACCAAGGCAGGGTCACCCAGAGCAGGTCACACAGGAATGTGTCCAAATGGGCTTTGAATGTCTCCAGAAAGGGAGACTCTATGACCTCCCTGGGCAGCCTGTTCCAGTGCTCTGCCACCTTTCCTTACATTCAGGTGGAACCTTCTTGTTATTTCATTTATGGCCATTGCTCCTTGCTCTGTTGCTGAAAAGAGTCTGGCACCATTGCCTTTGAGATATTTACACTCATTAATGAGATGCCCTAGTCAGTATTTTCTCCTCCAGACTAAACAGGCCCAGCTCCTGCAGTCTCTCCTCCATAAGAGAGACCAGACCCCTCATCATCTTTGTGGTCTCTGCTGCACCCTTTCCAGTAGCTCATTGTCTTTGTTGTATTGAAGAGCCCAGAACTGGACACAGCACTCCAGAGGTGGCCTCACTAGGGATGAGTACAGGGGCAGGATCACCTCTCTTGACCTGATGGCCACACTCTTCCCACTGCACCCCAGGATCCCACTGGCCCTCCTGGCTACCAGGGCACTGCTGGCTCATAGTCATCTTGTTATCCAGCAAGACTCCCAGGTCCTTCTCTGCAGAGCTGCCCTCCAGTCAGTCACACTCCAGCTTGTGCTGGGACTTGGAGTTACTGTTCCCCAGGTGCAGAACCCTACACCTTTGCTTGTTGAACCTCATTAGGTTTGTCTTTGCCCAATTCTTAAGTTTATCAATGGCAGCACAGCCCTCAGGTGTATCAGCCACTACTCCAGTTTCATATTGTCAGCAGACTTGCTGAGGACCCCTTGCATTCTTTCCCTTTGTCCAGGTTGTTGTTAAATAAGTTGAATAAGACTGGACCCAGTAATGAACTTGGGGAACACCACTGACTACAGGCTTGCAGCTGGATTTTAATCCTCTGATCACAACCTTCTGAACTCTTCCATTCAATCAGTTCTTGATCCATTTCACTGTTCATTCATCAAACCCACATTTCCTGAGTTTACCTATGCGGATTTTATGGGACAGTCTCAAAAGCCTTGCTGAGGTGCAAATAGACAACACCCACTGCTCTCCCCTCATCAACCCATCCTGTTATGTCATGATATAGACTTTCAGATTTTTCAGGGATTATTTCCCTTGGTGAATCCATGCTGACTATCCCTGATTATCTTTTCTTCTACATGGTCATTGATGACCTTCAGAATTGCCTATTCCATCATCTTTCCAGGGTTGGAGGTCAGGCTGACTTGGTCGTAGTTTCACGGGTCTTCCTTCTTGCCCTATTTAAAGATGGGAATAATACTGGCCTTCCTCCAGTCAGTAGGCACCTCTCCCATTCTCCATGATTTTTCAAAGGTGGTAGAGAACAGCAGAATAACAATATCCATCAGCTCTCTCAGAACTCATGGGGGCATCGCATCAGGTTTTATGGATTTATGCACATTAAGTCTGTCTAGCTGATCTCTAACCCAACCCTCTATGACCTGAGGGAAGTCTTCCTTTCTGGCCTTCTCTTATCCAAGAGTTCTGTGACTCCTGAGGGCCATCCTCAGCAGTGAAGACTGAGGCAAAGAAGGCATTCAGTGTTTCCTCCTCCTCCTCCTCCTCTGTGTCTTCCATTACCAGAACAACCATCTGAATCAGCAGCAGCCCCACATTTCTCCTAATATTCCTTTTTCTTCTACTGTATTTTTGAAGCCCTTCTTGATGTCCTTGATGTCCTCTGCCAGACTTAATTCCAAGGGGGCCTTGGCCTTTCTTGTCACATCCCTGCCTACTCTAACGATTTTCCTATAGTCCTCCCATATGGCCTGTTCCTTTTTCCACATCCCATAAATTCCTTTTTTTGTATTGAGAGCTGTTAATAACAGATGGATGAAAAGATCTCCCCAACAAAGAAAATTACATGAGAAGAGGTCTGTATTTCAGTATGGTGTTAATTCCTCAGCCTGTCAGAGAAGCAATTTTTTTTTTGCTATTTTTACAAGTCACTGAACATTTTAACGTAACTGGAACCAGTCAGCAGTTGGGTTCATCTGTTATATTAAACCTGACTCAAATGTCAATCTATATGTAAGATTAGCAACAGTGGTAAAATCACAGTTATGAGTCTCCAAATGCTTTTAGGGCAGAATTTGTAAGTTACATCAGGAAGAAAAGGTGAAAAAAATCTGTATTATATGAAAATCAGGCCAAGAAAAAAGAAAATAAATTTACTGTTTATTATGAAAAAAGTCTCCAGTCTGGAAGTCATGGTTTAAATCTGAAAGAATGATATTTCAATCTAAAGAGAGATCATTATTTTATAATTAATGTTTCTGGCAGTAACAGCAGTATTAGGAGTAATTACTAGTAGTACTACTCCTAGTAGTAGAATCAGCAATAATGTGTTCTCAAACAACATGCAGTCCTGAGGAGATGCAGGTGTCAAATTCCCCATGATCCCAAATCCTTAAGATGGATACTTTTCATTGCCTCTGTACAGGGGAGCCCACAATGCAGGCATGTGCCAATTTACAAGTGGTGGCCTGGGTAAATAGCCTTGGTGGCTTTCTCACAGGCCACAGAAGTTGCATCTGGCACTGGGTGGTAGAATCTGAGGTGGGTTCTGACACTCTTCTTCCTTGTAAGACATCAGGATGAGAACTCAGCAATGGTTTTACACAACAGGCCTGGTAGGAGCCTGTATGGGTAGTGTTTGGAGAGTGAGACAGGGATGTATCAATAAGACAGAAAAGAAACACAGAATCATGTCATGGAAATTCTGACAGTGTGACTGGAGCCTGAAAGCTGATAGATATGTCCTGTCCAGTGAATGATTGGTCTGAAACAGAGTCTGTTGGAGCAATGGCTGCTTAATTTGCTTGTTGAAGGCTCCAATGTGGAATGTGTCTGGTAGCTCTCTTGGTGGTATCCTGCACCTTTAAGCTGCTTTTGCAGAAGGACTTCCATGGCTATTGACGTGAATTGAGTAGTTTAAATAATACATTTGAAATCCTTCTGCAAGTCAGAAACAGGTGAACCTGGGGCCATAATCTGTGAACATTTCTGCCAGAACTTAAAATTAAAAATGTAACATGTTCTTCCTCTCTGACATCTGCACAAAGGTTCAAGACACGATCTCTAAGTGTGGGTTGATATTTTTTCCTTGGTGTTAGCTGGGTGATGGAACTAAAATTGAATAGGATCACAATGGATTAGAGAAACAGTCTGGAAGAAACTCAATGTACCATTCAATGCAGAGAGATGCAGACTTCCAGCTTTAGCAATAGCCAGATTAATAAACATTTTCCTTACTTGGCTATAGGTCTTCGATGTGTGTGACTCAATTTGACAGTTTTCCTCAGTTGTACATAGAGAATTATGTATATGTTTGCTCATTACTGACAAGGGAACATATATTTAAACATACATATATTTATACATGTATGTATAATAAACATATATTTATATATTTAACACATATATATTTAAAATATATATTTCTTTAACAAACAGATTATTAGGGATGAGTTAGGACCATCAATTCTTTCTTCACCAGCTGTCATGTATTGGCTATAACACATCCCTAAATCTTCATTCATATATATTTTTATTTATTTTATGCTTACACAGGCAAGATCTCTTACCTTAAATTCATCAAAATATTACAAGACGTTGTCATTGGATAAGAAAGAGCTATAACACATTCATTTAAATCAAAGTTGCTTGAAAAATGGCAATATGAGGGACTTTTTTTCTTCGCTTTACAATTTACTTCTGCTGCTTTTTCTCAGTTCTTTAATGTTGTACACTTCAGTCACTGAAGATGTGGGTTTTTTCCTATCTCTCTATGCATGAATTCTCATCTTAACATCTGGCAAATTTTGCCAGATGTCACAGAAACAGTTTCTTGGTTTCAGTGCTGGAGATACTATCTCAGCTTTAGGTACACAGGAGGTTTGTGATTGCTGTGCTCTTCTGTCCTGCTGCTTCTGTATTCTCCATGCACAGGGTGATCTGTGGGGGAGCTGCCAAAGGAAGAGAAATGTCAGGCGTAGAAATGTACTTGTTGCATCTCACAGACCAAATAACCCCACTTCCCCTCTCCTTTCTCCTTGTGAAATAGCTAGGAAGAAGATCTAAACCTCTGGAACAGACCTTTCAATGTGTATAACTTAACAGTACTAAATATAGTGGGATTTTTTTGTGTCAGGAGTAGTGAAATGTGGAAAGCTCTCAAATCAGTTCATTTCTAGATCATTAAAAAACCCTTCCATAGTAAGGGCCTACCCTTTTACCTGCTTAGGGGGTAATCATCCTTTCTGTGCTTTCTCATGTTCCTGTCACCTCTGACAGCAACCCCTGCATTCTCACTCTGCTCATGACTTGACATCCTTACTTTTCACTGTATCTGTTTAATTTTTCTGTCTGGTTCCTGCTTTCCTTCTCTACAGCTTTTCTTTCACACACAGTGCCATTTCATGTTGGCCTTGTAATTAGCTAAATGATAATCAATAAGGTATTATATTCTGTGCATAAAAATAATATCCGGAAATTAGCTTGCTGCTTAAACAGGCCCACTTCTCTGCAACAGCCTGCTGAATCAAACATACTGGAAACATTGATTGCTGCACTATTCCTAAATGAAATACAAATTTACATACTTTATCTTTCCATGACAATGGTAGTCTGAAATTATACTTTTGAGCATACCTTATTTTACTGTAGTTTATTTTGGGTAAATGGCTTTCAGACATAAATCACATTGCTCTTCCAGCCAGCCTTGCTGTAAGGTAGAGAGAGCTGTAAGTATTAGAAGGTATGGCATCACTAAAATGAGAAGTGGAAGGAAACTGTTTTGGAGCAGGAGTGATCAGTAGTGGTCTCCTAGCTGACGATATCCTGACCATACATTTTCACGTTTACCACTCAGAAAGATGGTTATTCAGATCCTTGCACTTAATCATCTGATTGAAAGTACATGCAGAAGTAGCCTGTTCCCTGCATAACAAACTGTGAAACGTTACTTCTTTGCTGCTAGGGGATCCAGAGTTAACATTTGGCATAAAAATGCCAAAGGAAATGGCTGATCTTTTAGTCAAAGGAGACATAATTTTTTGGCAGCAGGAGGCTGATTCTGGATGATCATATGTAAGAGTTATACTAGGAACTTACTTAAAAATTACTAGTCAGCCAAATAAGCAAGTAAATAAAGCTGTTGTTATGAAATCAACTTCAGGCACTTGATTTCAATTCTCTAAAATATGAGATGGATTAAAAAATAAACCAATGCCATTGTGAAAGGCCATGTCCCTTCACTTATATGGTGAAGAGAAGAAAATTGAGAAGGAATGTTGGTGTGTAATACCAGTAGAAACTAGAATTATCACACAGAGCTAATCCTAGGAGCTACTCCACACATTTTACACAGCAGCAGTTCTGCAGGGATTCAAAGAAACTAAAATGGCACTACTGCTTTTGTGGTAAGTTTTCATGTCAAGGAAGATTTTTCTCAAGAAATTAAAGTGGCATCGTTGCTGTTTAGAAGACTGTGTGACCTTTGACTGGTATAGTAATAAAGCATGTAGTCTAGCCTCTGCAGATCTGATAAGGAAAAAGAAAAAGAGAATCAATGCTTTGATGAATGCAACATGGTGTCAGAAAGGACATAAAATATATACAGCCTTAGACTTTGCAACCTCTGCTTCAGTCTTCTTGGCAGATTTGAAGGCTTAAATGTTTCCAAGCTCCCTGATTTGTGTATATTTAATAGCACACTACTATCAGAAGGTTATCAAACCTAATGTTGTACTTATTTTTTTCTTGCCTTTGGAGTGATAAATTGGGGATGGAGGAATGGAAAAGCAAATGAATTGGTCTTAGTGCAATCTGGAAGAATGTTGCCTTGTATCCATCTGAACCCTGCAAGGCAAAAACATTTTGTCACCAGACAGAATCTGATCTCTGTGGTGTATTGAGCAGATAGAGCCATCGAACTATTTTTCTTTATTTGTTTATTTGGGAAAGATACTAAATATTTCTGTTTTCGACCTGTGCTCTAAATCTATATGCTGATTCTGGTATGCCTAGAATAGGTGTTATCCATGCAATACATTAGCACAAAGCAGGAGACATGGCTTGTCAATCACACTGATATGCATGTTAATCACTACTTTCCTAGATTCCTTGTCATCCACAAGAAATGCCTTGATGGCATTGGGACCAGCGGCATCAACACCAGTACAACATGCAACTCAACATGCTGTCAAAAACCCTTCTCATCTTTCTGCAGCTCTTGCTCCAAACACTACTTCCCTTTATCCCCCCAGAACAAGATCCTGATGTGAGATCACAGGACAAGACCAGGCATCTGCGCATCAGGTCAAGAGGAGATGTAGGAGAGGCATCAGGTATGAGCAACCCTCCTGCAGTAAATCCCCCTTTCTTACAACTGACATCCTTACGTGCCACGTTCATCACAGATGGATCGGCTGCCGTGACCGAACAGACTCAAAGCGTATCTGATCTGTGCCTGAGAGGTGGTCGGATCCACCGGGAAAGCAGCTCCAGGCTACAAATCTTGTGCTTCATATCTCTGGGTAGAGGCCAAAGGCAGCAGTTAATGCAATGGTGCAGTGGGAGTGTTCCTGTCCCACTGGCACAGAGATGAACAGAGACTCTATAGCTTCCAGAGACTGATGTGTCACAGTGGGGCACCAAGCGCAGTTCCCTTCTGTAGCACAATTTCTGCTTCACAAGTTGCTCTATCTCACAATTGCTTGAAACTCCCTCATATCCATCCACTCCCCAGGACTCTTTCACTTCTGTTGACTGCTAGCCTTCCTCACTTCTTTCTTTCTCCAAAATAAGACTTTTAGTCCATCTGTAGGCTTGTGGCATTTCACCCTCTTGGAAAAAAGTATCCAAGAGACATCGCTTGAATATTTTTTCTTATTTAATCAGATACAGTAATGCAACAGGATTAACTCAGTGAAGCATAATTTAATAATAACTTACATTCTATAGTGGGTTTGATCCATTTGTCTGAAAACACTTTAAGACATTAATGCATTAAATTTAACACTGTCCCTCTTGTGAAGTAGGTAGGTATTATAGCCTTAATTTTACAGATGAGAAAACACAGGCACAAAGAATTGAAATGCCTTGCTGAAGGTCAAATGAGAGATTCCTGCTAGAACTAAGAAACTGGGAAGAGAAGGAACAGTGTGTTTCCATTAGCACTGCAGCAATGTATCTAGCTCCTAGATTTTTATGAAAGAAAATGTGTGCATCTACATACATGAACAAATATATTGGTTTGTCTTTGTATGTGTACTAGCATAAATGCCTGCATAATCAATGACATACATTTAAATTGAGACAATGCATCAGATGGAGGAGTGGACCAAAGATAATATTTTGACCAGCAAAAGAGTTAATTTCTTCAGTATTATAAACTAAGCATCTCTAACACTATTATTTTTTTCTTGTTTCTTTAATACAATTGTTGGTTTCAGGAAATAAATGCGCTAAATAAATGAGTGCGTAACCCTTGCCTTGGCTGACATAGGTTAATAAGATTCTGGACTGCTGTCTCTGGAGATCGACATGAAATCCATTCTTGGTCATTCCTGCCATGGTGATAAAATAAAGACAGGCTATAGGAAGGTACAAAGTTAAGAGAAAAGCTTGATTACAGAAGACTGTCATGACTTTGTGGTTTTGCCATGAGATAGAAGAATGTCTGGAGCACTGTTAGGAGCTGTTTTGCAAGGACAGGGTCCTCTGAGACATGCCTGGGTAGGTTTGGAAATTTTAGCCAGAATAGAAGATGTATAAATTAATTTTTTTCTTCTTAACTTTCTGATGTAGCATGCCAGTCAAGGTAGAGCCATGCCATGTGTCTTATGATTTTCTTTGTGGCTCTGGAAAATCACTTCTCTTCAGCTGTTCAGTCTTGTTACATGAATGCACATATTCTGGAAGTACTTGCATATTTCTGATTTTCCTTCCCTCCTTTTCTTGTAATCAGTTGCTTCGAGCCATTTTCAGAAGTGTATATTGGCTTGTTGTCAATTTGCCCAGCTTAATCTATGTAAATACATACAAATGCTTCTATCTCTACTCTCTTTCCCTCCCTACTTAACTCCTCTGAGGTTCTGTGCATCTGCTCTGATTTTTGTTGCATGCAGCTCCATTCCCAAGTTTTGAATAGATACATGCACTTACCCTACACATCTTTGCTGTTACCGGATACCAGCAAATTCCATGCCTTTCAAGCTGTGCCTGTTGTATTCACCCATGTAGAGAGGTTTTTGATCTTTCTAGGGATCATGAACAAAGCCCTTTGTCAAGTAAAAAAGTCCCACTAGATTGACTTTCCCTTATGGTCTCTGAAGAGGAGGACCAGAAAAACAAATTAATAAAATAAAAAACATGGTCCCACTGCACATGCAGCAATCACAGTTTTTGCTTCCCAGGTGTAAGCACTGAACTCCAGCTCCTCAAACAAAAAGAGTTTCTGTCTGGAAAAGTCCCTCACTGTTTCTGTCTGGAAAAGTCCAAGCTGGCTAGCAGACATGTGAGAGCTGGAGAGAAGTGATGATCCCAAGTGAAAATCTAAGACAAATTTCTAGTTATCATTCACTCTTTTTTTGCATATTTTTTCATACCTGTTCCCATTTGCTACTCTATAATATGATGCTCCACAAATGTGATTTTTTTGTCTGTTCCTAAGTCAGGCAAAAACACCACTACCCAGAGCATTCTTCTCTGAACTTACTTTCTTACTTCTCAACCCCTAATCTGTGGCAGACCAGAGGCAACAGGAGACCTTCCTTCTCTTTCCATGTAGCTCATGGATGCTCTGTCCCAAACAAACCTTATTGAAGAGGTTGTTTTGTGTTGCTGCTCCTGAACAGCATTTCACAGTATCTTGGGTACTTTGGCATAGGTCCTCATGGTGTCATTGATGAATGGACAAGAAACACTGGTTAAAACAAAGCAAAAGTAAAATCTCCTGAAACCAGCAAGAAAGAAGAAAGAAGTCATCTGTGCCTTGTCTCTTCCCTCATTGAAAGAGGCAAGAGACAGCTGTTGGCTCCTGTTGAAGGTTTGTATTTTATGTAGACTGATGCATGACATCAGTATGATCCACTGTTCCAGTGGGTGATGGAGATGTTGGGTTCTTCCTTGGTGTGAAACATCAAGGTATTTTTTATAATCTGATCTTGTTAGATTGGCTTATCTGTATCAATATTTATATCGATATGAAAAAAAAGTATGTTTCTTTTCCTCAAGGGCATTTTGTCACCTTTTTGAGTCCGACGAAAGCACAGAATCACCTAGGTTGAAAAAGAGCTTTAAGATTATGGAGTCCAACCTACGACCTAACATCACCTTGTACATCTCCATAGAAATGGCTTTTAGCATGGAAAGTCATGGAAAGCATTATCTAAATGAAAGATATAGAGGTTTTCCAAATAGCTGCCAAGAAGGTCCAAGTGTTTCTTCACCCATAATGGGCAGAGAGTAGATAAGACAGCCAGAGGTCTTTGCAGAGGCATGTGCTACATTGCTCTCATTAACTTTCTTTTGTAGAAAAGCTTGCAACTTTTTTTATAATGCACCTAATAGTCTCTTGTCTTCTCACCAATATATTGATACAACAGAAGATATAATAATAGTATGGTATATGCATCATATATGGTGTTCTATATTGTAATGTATAAAATTAAATAATAGTAATATGATATTATAGTGTCAGAGGTGGCTTCAGATCTCTAAGGAGCTCATTTAAAGTGTTTTTATTTCTGGATGTGTATGTTAGCACAGGATTGCTTAAAGGTGGTTACAATTCTTTTTTTTTTTTTGACCAGAACTAGGCTTACTAACATATGCAGTTGGACTGCTGCATTTTGAAGCAGGCATGGTCTCCAAAAATACTGTAATTTTAAAGACAGGTATAAGAAAGCCAAAATAGGAGGTCTTGTACTGCCTAAGGTAAACTTCTAAGTTCTCAGTCACTCAGAGGTGTGCTGATGGAAAAAGGATGGGAAGGACATGAATAATCCACTGCTTTTCAGGAAGGATGTATTTTTGAGGCCAAAAACTCAGGAAAACAGAAGGCAAGTCTGACAGTACCAGCAGCATCAAAAAGTGTCTGTATTGTTGTGCCCTCCTACAAGTTAAAAGCTTTCCAGGAACACTTTATATCTATTCCTACCCTTGTGGGTAGTAAGCTTCTCTTTAACAGTTTCCTTGCATGGCTTCCTTCACAACTGTTTTAAAGGTTGAACCTGATCTTTGGCATCAGAAATACAAGCTCACCTAGTTGCTAGAAGAGCACTACATCAGCAGGTTGCAGTGCTGGGTTGTTACAACAATTAATCTGTCAGCAATAGAAAACTTGTCCATTTTCTTTCTATTTTAGGTATGTCCAGGAAATCTTTTTTGAGAACATAGGTTTCTATTTTGATCTGAGAATATTCTCTGAGTGGTTTTAAAATTGAAGTCTTTTCAGACAAGCTCTGTGCCAAATGGAAATCTTTTCCCCAGTTGTCCTCTGTTGCTTTGGGAGCAAATTCAGTGCAAGTCAGGTGTACTGTGGGCAGAAGTTGTCCTTTCCAGTTTTCTGCTCCTGGCTGGATTGCAGAGATCTGAGCCTAGACACACAGATGACATGGAACTGGAACTGTTTTTCAGCACTTTTCTCATCCTGCTATTTTGTTTTAATGCAATCAAGAAATATGAGTTCTTTTAAAAAGTCAAAATGTTATTAAAGCTTAAATCAAAAATTTTGGTAGACGATGGAGGAGTGGCTTGGGCAGGCATTGGAGCACAATGAGACCTCACAAATTCATTATGCCATATTCTCTGTTCTCAAGGTTATTGAGAACAAGGTTATTGAACAACAATAACAATATTTGTGCTGGTTTTTTCATTGGTTTTTTTTTTTTTTTTTTTTTTTT
>WEIU01015886.1:124742-146221 GCA_013389925.1 Aegithalos caudatus
TTTTTTGGTTTTTTTTTTGGGTTTTTTTTTTTTTTTTTAGATTGAACTGTAAATAATAAATTCAATATATGTTACAAGATTATGGCATAATTTGTGTTTGCATAATCTGTTAAAGTCCATGTGAGCATTTGCTTTCAAGATCCAGCATTTAAACCACAAAGTTTAGGGTATTTGCTTGGAAAATAAGAACCAGAAAATGATATGCAATGTTTGACAATTAAGAGGATAATTTCAGAAAATTGCACAATGATATTTTCAAAGGTAATAGGAAACACGATCCAAAAAATTTTCCTCTTCTTGTAAAAAGACTGATCATCCTGGGTAGGAAACCATGTAAAAAGAATCTTCATCTGAAGGAATTTGTTCTACATAACCACTTTTACCCTGACAAGTTATCTGTAGACGACTATTTTAATGGCTGCTGAACATCTATTGAAGATCTGGAAAATAATCAGCATTAAACTTGCCTCCTGTGTACTTTTGTACATTGTCAAATACA
Source organism: Aegithalos caudatus (assembly GCA_013389925.1). Lineage (NCBI taxonomy): Eukaryota > Metazoa > Chordata > Aves > Passeriformes > Aegithalidae > Aegithalos > Aegithalos caudatus. The sequence goes on from WEIU01015886.1 coordinate 125,242, forward strand.
ATCTTAATTTGCCACAGGCATTGTATATTTATTAAAAGTGACATTTTCTCATTTTCCTCCAAGCAGATGCCTCATGTGTGCAAAGAAAACTAAGCTAGAGAACAAAGACTGTGTATTGCCTTAATGTTGCGCAATTGCAATATTTCTGAATTTTATGAATGTGAAGACCTGAAACAGACTCTTCCAATTCTTACTTGTGTGGCAAAAGTTTTTACTTAAAGTAACATGAGCTGCCTGCATAATTCTTGCATAATTTTCAGACTGAGTACTTAATCTGTTTGCATATGTGTAAGCATATACATATATGTGTACTCACACATATATGTGCTTACAAACTTCCCATGTGCGGGACAATAATTTTTTCCTGAAAAGTCACATTTGATAATTATATAATGGGTTAATTTTATGTTGTAGCCTATTTCTGGTTTTTATTATCAAGACCAGATGCAATGTACATTAGGCTTGATCATTTTATCTTGGACCTTGGTTTTATAAATTTAATTTAATACAGATACGCTTTTTTGATCTATGCTACATAAAGTCTTAAGCATGCACAAGAGGAATTAGTGAGATTAGAGTCTAGGAGCACACTGCAGAGCCATAATTTGCATCACAATGCCTTATAAAGTCAATAATAGTGAGAATTTTTAGCATTAATTTAAGGTGATGCATCATTCCAACAAGCAAAACTTTTTTGGACTTTGACCCAGAAAGTATTGCCAGCAGATTATGAATGGAAACAATTCCTTCTGGAAAATCCATTCATCTGCCTGGGAAGAGTTTGCCAAAAGTGGATATAGTCAGATTAGTCTCTTACATGAATGGCTAAGTGTAAACAAGGGACTTAATGCTAGTCTGTAGGTCATGCATCAGAGCTAAGCAGTTCAAATACAAGATCTTAATTTCTTTGCCTCCTTCCTTACTAACATTATGTTGGGCTCACAACAGGTGTGTGTGTCCAAAGAATACTAGGAATGATGAAAATCAGTTTCTTATTTGGACATCTTCAAGTGAATAACATCAAAATTGATCAGAAATTTTAATTTCTTCATCAAACTGTAAGTACTTTGCAGAATGAAAAACTCAGTCTTTTGGTTTTCATACATTCATTTGAAATGCTTTGTTTACTTCAAAAGGATTAATCTTAATAGCTTTAAAAATGAAAGCCCAAAACTAGCCAGAATTGTTGGCTTAGGACCTGCAATAGGGAATTAGTGGCTTCCCACTCACCACTAATGAGTGGATTTTTTAAGCTCTGTTTATTTATGAGCACTGTTGAATACAAATTCTTGTTAAACAAGTCATTTTAAGGAACCTGCTCTGCTCAACATCAAAATATATTCAACAACCATAATAACAAAATGCTATTTGCCCAAGTGGCCACATAACTTCATCTAACATGAAAAAAAAAAGCAACATGCTTAAAGAAGAAAAAAGTTTAGAATATTAGTAACTGTAGACTTCAGAAAAGTTACCTCCTTTTCTTAGCATGGGGTACTTTTTTGGCAACCTAAGATACAACATGCACTTAAATTATGTATACAATATACTACATAAACATTCCAGGAAATTCATATCTAAGGTATGCACAGGCTTAGTAAAGTGATTTGCTCATATAGAAGACCACGTGCCTTAAGTATATTAGAGGGGAAAATAAGATACAGTTTTTGGGGTAGCATGAATGTTCCTCTGCAAAACCTTCCTCTATAAAACTAGTGCAAGTGTTATTCCTTTTTTATGAATAAAATATTTGAGCATATTGAAACCAACAGGCTCTTTATTTTAATATATGAGGACAGAAGTAATTTTTTGTCATTGTTTCTTGGCTTCTGGGAACTGACTAGTAACACTTTTACTGCAGGGTTTTCTTCCAGATTTCCTGTTTTGATTTTGTTTTGATTATACATAAGAGAAAACTATTTAGCCAAGCTTAAAGACTTTGTTGTTCCACTCCATGACCTCAGGTTTTGTTCAAAAAATTTTTGGTTATTGTTATGAAATGAGTTTTTCATGTAATGTTTTAATCTTCTCAACTTCTGCCTTTTCATGTTTTCCTGCCTTTACATTTTTGATCACAATGTTCTCTTCCACCATTTTTGTTCTTGCTCTGTAACACTGGGGCATGCCATTTTTGGCAGGCAGTGTGCCAAGGGGAGCATTTCTGTAGCTCCCTTGGCATGGATGCTCCAGGCTAAAAGTAGAGTTCAAGCAGCTGCAGGTGACCTTGGAGCAGCTGCACACAACCTCAGTGAAGCCCAGACTCTTCACTTGCTCCTTTTGCAGAAGTTCTTGGGTGCTGGGCTGGGATTCTTAAGTAAGGGCTTGCTTGTGTCTTCTTTCTTTACATATCCAATAACTCCAAAGAACAAATTAGTTTTCACAAAGAAGCAGAACCACTCAGCTTTGGCCATCTGCTGCTGCTTAGCAGGAGAGCAATTCTGGTCGTGGAAGAGCGTACCAGAAAGGTCAACTAGTTTTAGTTCCTCAAATTACTCCATTGACAGATTGACCTGTAATTGTCTTCTTCCACTGTGACAAATTAAAACTCACTTACAGTGGGTAATTATTTGATCCATTATATAAGATGGAGGTGGGATAATTTACCACATTCCTGTTCTGTGCTGGAATTGCCCATCAGATTAATTTGGGGGAGAAAAATTACACTGTGATAAAAGGTAGCATTAAGTGGGTTGTATTCCAGCTCTTGCATGATCCAACTGGATGTCTCATTTTGCATTTCTGAAGCAATATATACAAATAAAAGTGTTCTCATTGTTTTTGCTAAAATATGTATATGTATGCACCCGCAGAAGAGCTGATCTTTGTCTCTGACAAAGGTGTATCTTGGGTATATAAGATTACCATTACAAAAAATATTTTAAATAATTATATCTACATAGTAGTCATATATTATATATAAACTTTTTAAAAAAGTTTTAATTAGTGCATGACACAGTTGTGATCCCCTGCTCTTTTTGGGCCCAGCTAGCAGCTGCAGGGGCTGAGGGCAACTTTCTTCTGGGTTCAGGGAGGTACAAGAGCCTTACCCCAGAACATGCTGAGAGCAGCGTGTTGGCAGGCAAGACATGACACCAAAAGTATTGAAAGGTTGTTGCCTGACAAGGAACATCAAGCTTGCCCTTGAAATAATGTTGATTAAAATTACAGTGTTTGAAAAGTAAATTATAGAAACATATGGAAAAGGAGCCATTTACATGCACTTGTGTATCTGCAAATATAGCACGGATTTTTTTCCCCTTGGTTGTTCATTGGCAGTGTCCAGCTAAACTTTTCTGCATCAGATTCCATCATTATGTCTGTCAACTTCTCTGCCACATGGTTTTAGAACTTTCTGTTATTTCAGCAGTGAAGTAGAGCAAGCACATTACCAGTCAAATAATAATTTAAAAAACCCAAAACAAATTCCAAAAATTTAATCGATATATTTTCTGTATCCATGGTAATGAAGCTCAGTAAGGCAGGAAGACTCTACTGCATCATCATTACAGCTTCTGACAACCTAACCAGTTGTGAGTCCTACAGCTCCTGGCATCACTTTTGCTAAGTTTTACTGTGCTTCTTAGACAACAGTCATCTCCCTCAAAATTTGTTTTCCGGATCTCAAATGCAAAGGTACTGAAAAGAGGAAAAAAAGAACAGAAGTTATAAAAACTGTCTATCAGGTATGGAAATTATAGTTTCAGATCCTTTGACATGGATGTTTCTGCATCTCCCTAGATGATCAGATTTCCTTCTCCCCCTCAAAAAAGTATTTTTATGTGTATTATTAACACACTTTAAGATGCACTGCAGTATAAAAATTCCCGAATAGCCTGGATAATGAAGTAATCCTTACAGAGGCTCTGTGAGCTGGAAAAAGCAGGAAGTTTAGGATGAGTGGGGGAGATGACAGGTATTAGCCAGAGACAGTTAGGAAATATACTTTCTCCCATATACTTTAATACTGCTGGCAGGAAGAATTTTGTTGTATACTTATGCTTTGGTGTTTTTTTTAGGGAGTAGCACATTCATAATAAATATGAAATGATGGACCTTTTCCTTCTTTATCCGGGGGCAGTGCACATACCTCTTAATTTTTTCTAGCCTTTTTTATAAATAGCAAAAGTATACTGTTTGGATTTATGCCAGCGGGTTGTTCCGTTGTTTCAATTTGTTTTAAAATCTGAATAGCATATAGGTGGCAAAGCCATGATGCACTTGGAATGAAGTACAATTCCTGTCTCCTTCACACACATGCACCTACCTTTAAAAAGAAGAATGAATATTAAAGCAGTTGAAGGTAGAAGACATAAATGAGAACTGACTTTGCGTGAGTAGACCCCCTTATGTAAATCTCTGAGTCAGTCTCCACAGAAAGTACTACTGTTGAAAGCTATAAAATTTTTTTTAATTCTTTCTGAATGAAGATCAGTGTGAGGAGGTGTCTAACTCCAGTTTCAGTCAAGAAAAAAAAAGTTATTCTATTTTAATTTAAACAGAGTTATTAAAGTTAAATAGTGCTCACATTTAGAAGTATATATTTAGGATTGGTCAAAGGTAAGGAACATTTATATTTCAGATGTAACTGTTATTCAAGCCCTTACAGCACCTATTATGGATCTAAATATTCTCTTGAGTGTCTTCCTGCCTTTGTGCCGTTAGATGACAGAGTCATCCAGGCTGAATTCCTGCTCCATGCAGTGCTTCTGCCCATGCTGCAGAGGGTCTGTCGTGGCTCAGTTGGCCAAACCTCAGGCACCTCCAGGGTGCAGACTGCAGCTTCACTGGGCCACCTGACCCAGTACTGCTCTAGCCAAAATGTTACTCTTGATGTCTTGACGTATTTTCCAGGCTGCAGTTTGCAGCTGTTTTACCACCCACTGTTATGTTATCTGCCAAGACTGTCATCTCTGTTGCCTGTTTTCAAGTACTGTTATGTTGTCACTCAGCCAAGCTCAACAAGCCCAGCTCCCTCAGCTTCTCTGTGCTGGGTTGCATGCTCCAGGCTGGTGACCAACCTGGCAACTGGATTTTTTCTGGAGAACCAGAGCTAGATAGAGTATTCCAGACAGAGTGCCAAAAAGAAGAGAATAATATCTAGCCTCTTATTGTCAAATTTCATCTATTTATATCACAGGCTAATTGCATCATGTCATAGTGTTTGAGAAATGTTTGAGAAATATGGTAAGTTAATTTTTCTAAAATAACGCTGCTCTTACAAGTCTTACAGAAAAATAGGATATGCTTCCAAGACGTCTTGCCAGCATAAACAGTACTTTGTGGATCTGAGAAATTAATGCATAAGTCCTCTTTATCAAAATCATAACAAATGACTTTAAGATGCAAGACCTGTTTTTCTCAAATTTAAGATGAAGTTCGCACTTGATTAAGCTGGAGAATCAAACAGCATGAAAAATGATTGTGGGCTAGTTTCATCTTTGCTTTCTGGTAGTGGACTTAGAAAGATGAGTATCCACCACATACACATCCTTTGCATTGCTTTTTGAAGGGAGAACAGCACAGGGGAAGTATGTGAGAGTGGGATGCTTTCCATCTCTCACAAAATGTTTGTTGGTAGTCTTCACAAAGATATTGTAGCCGGTATGAGGGATTTGCTTCACTTCTACTTTGGACATCCATTTTTAGTTGTCTAATTAAATGGGACTATTATTTTTAAAATGTATTTTTAATTACTCGAAATGGCACCAAAAATGGTTAGTGTGGAGCTCGCCTTAATTCCATACAGTGCATAATTTTTAAGAATATAAAGAAAACAGGTGCACCCAATTCCAAACTTTGTAAGTCCTGTGCAGGCTTCTATATATAATTTGTATTTGAGCATAATCTCTTCTGTAACTGCTTTTAACCCCTTATTTTCTTCGTAGTTCTTTGTCCAGTTTGACATTTGCAACAACTCTCATTTTAATAAAAACATGGAAATATATTTTCTGTTTTGATTGTCGTTTTCTTTCAATTCAACTTCAAAGGTTATTGGTTTCCTTTAGAAATGTATTTTTTGTGAACAAGCATATCAGAATTGGGATTTATGAAACACAGTTTGACATAAAGAGGCAGGCTCAAATATGCTTGTAATTAGAACACAGTCTAGAATTTGGTGTGCAAAATGCTTTTGTTGTTGTTGTTGTTGTTTGTTTTTTCTCTTTTTTTTTTGTTATTGTATCGAGAGGCCTCCTGAAAGAGTACGTTTTCATATGGTAACTTTAGTAACCAAAGAGATGTTCCTATTCCATAAATCCTGTTCTCTTGGTACAAGATGTATGACAGCAATGGCAGGCAGCCAATATGGTAGAAAAGCACAAGCAATTAGTGTAATAAAACAAGTTAAACGGATTGACAGGTGCATAAGGATTTGTAAGTGTCCAGTTGGGATGGATTCAAAGGATGTGCTTGAAAGAGAGTATTTTTGTGCCTTTTTTTTTTTTTTTTTTTTTTTTTTTGGTAACACGTGTGGACGTACGAGGAGTTTTGTAGGGAAAATGACAACTGGGGATAAAAAGCCTTTGTTGCTGACAGGGGGAACACAGGACTTGATGCATTAACTGTGTATTGAATTATTTGGGGAGTGATAAACAGGAGCTAGATGTAATAGTATAAAAATATAATAACATACTTGATGAGGAGGGTGGAAGCAGAAATTCTACCTTACACTTTTTTACCCTTTTGGATTTGAAGCAAAAATTTAAAAATTCCAGATTTGCAGGGGAGAAAAATTTCCCCCATACACATAAAACCTATAATTTTCTGGAAGATTTTTTTTTTGACATTACTGAAATTTTATTATTTATTTGTCAATCTCACTTCCTGCAAGAATTGTGACAAAAAAATCTTAAGTACAGGAAGAAATAACTGAATTGCCAAGTATAATCAAGAGTTTGTTTAAAAAGAAGACTGAGTTTAGAATAACACTGTGTAGAACAAACTACAGGGTAAGGAAGGGCCAAAAATAGGAAATCTAAGAGTTGGAGAAGAAGAGGTGAAGGGGTAAATGAATGTTGAATTTCTGCATGGATGATGTGGAAGGTTCAGTAAAGAAAAATAACGTCATTTTCACAGACAGACTAAAAAGTAGTTTGCAAGAGAGGGATGGGATGAAACCTGATTAAGGGGCATGGCTGATGGCATCTTTTGTTTGCAGTGCTGGGAGAGTTATTTTAGGATATTTTGTTTATTTTTTTTATCTCCTTCCTTTAATTAGAAGGACTTGTTTGGGTAGGACCTAAGTGGAAATCCTTCTGGGGTGGGTGAAGAGAGATCTCCCAGGAGGGGAGGTGGCAGAAGGAGGCAGGGAGCCTGTGGAGCACCAGGAGCGCTGGGGAGGCAGTGGGAAAGAGTAGGGACCAATGTGCTAGTGACACAAATGACAGAAAAAAATCCCTACAGGCAGAGGAGGCTGGGCACAGTTTGCTGCAACTCAGAAAGCCACTCAGTTGGCCAAAACTGGGCTGTGAAGCAAGGATCAGCCTACGTTTGCTGCTGTGAGAATAATAAATTTGAAGCAGACTCAGAAGTTGTCTCTCTCAATTATCTTGATGATTTCCAGTGATTGAGGGCATCTGTGTCAAGCTGTTATTTCTTTCCAGAGTGTAATTCTAAAATCAATATGTTGTACTAACACTTCCAATGCCAGTTATGAAAATAAAATAATTTAAATATGTAGTCAGAAAATTGCATCTATCATCGCCTTCTCTGCCATCTAAAATTACTCAAATTTTGAATGATTGATATAGATTCTACCTGAGATGTAGCACTCCCTGTAGCTTTCAGGCTAATCTTCCCCTTCCCCTGCCCAGGAGACAGACAATGCAGCTCAGCTGGATAATTTGAATACATCAGCCAAAAACTTAATATTGGAAGAGTATCTTCACATTCAAAGTTTGGATGCTTGCAATTCAACATCAACTTCTAATATTTAAAAACATTTTGTTTGTGTGTTTTGGTTTTGCGCCTGGGTGGTTTTTTTTTTAAATATTGCTTTTTCAATTTATTCCATGAATTCGCCATTTGAACCTTCTGTTTTTTGATTGACTGTTTTCAGAGGCCATGAAAAGTGCTGAAAAGTGCAGCTAACTCTAGATGCTGGGGAAAAACAAGTGGCTTTTCATTTATGAAGCCGCTCACACCTCTTGGAAAGGACTTGAATTAGAATAACGTGTTCCCAGGCTGTGTGTTAGCCAACGAGGGTGTTTGCTTTGGGCTCAAGCACTGGCACTACATTTGCACAGATGGGATAGCCTGGTAAAGTACACAGAGCCATTTACCCAGATCTCCTTCCACCAGAACCCACTGCATTAGAGGATTGAGATGATAATGCACCCTTGAGCCCCACCCCACCTTAAAATGACATGGTGTCAGTGCTCCTTCATGCATGGAAAAATGTTCTACTACACAGATTCAGTCGACCCAACTTTGGTTTTATAAAATATTTCTGCTAATGAGATTGAAAGCCTAGTAAGATCTTGGTTTTGAAACTTGTGAAAAATTGTCACCTTCCAGCTGGAAATGAACCAAAGGCAAGCTGCATTTGTCATGCCAAGTTATCATGACCACTACCTAATAAAGGTTATTGACCTGAGCAGGATGGCTCTGTTCCTAACAAGCTGCTGGTGGGAGGGACAGATGAACCAAGTTTACCAAGGCAGATGTGGGAGTTTTCATGTTGTGATTTTGGTTTGAGATTTTTTTGCTAATTTTTTCTTTTTCCCCAGAGGAAAGCAAGTGTTTATTTGTAAATGTTTATCTTCTAGGATAATGTGATGTTTACATTCTTGGAGTGCAAAACACTGCTATGCTGCCTGTTGTTTTCCTCCTTATCATTTCAGCATCTTTTTGAAAATATATGAATATACATGTCATGCAAATGAGGGTTTATAAGTCAATAAATAATTGTAGTTACATTACTGCAGATGCAAATTTTGAGGTCAAGTTTCAGTCATTAAAATAGTTTTATATGAATTTCTTTTTACCTTTAAAAAATAACTCATATTTGAAGCAATTACTGTCATGCAAGTCACTCAACTATTTTGGACTTGTTTTTGCTTTGCAATGCTATTTTCTCTATCCAATGTGGCTAATCTGTGCAAATGCAATAGGAAAACAATTTGCTTGCTGGTAATCCTATTGTTCAGCAGGCCAGACGTTGTATGACATCTCTGTAGCTCTGCTTGTGCTGTGTGTGGATTAAGCTGTGATTCCCTTACTAGTAGAATCAAACATGAAGTGTGTGTTACATGGCAAATGAATTCAGCTTGCATGAGCTTCTTGCTCCTTGGGGTGGAGCTGTGAAACAAAGAGGAAAAAGTAATTCTACAAATAAAGATCTGGACATCAGAGTTATGAGGTAAATATGTGCCAGAATTTGGAGAGAGTACGGTAATAGTCCAATGTCAGTTCTAGAGGCATAACCAGGCCTATGACTTTAATAATGATGTATGTCTGCTGTATATAGAAACATTTATGACCTCATGCTGTATTTAGATGTCCTTTATATAAAAAAACTGGACACATTAGGCAAAGGTTTGAAGTGATTTGCTTGAAAATGTTATTTGGAGATCATCGCTGTAAAATATTGCAACAGCAGTGTCTTTGGAAGAAGAGATCTAACCAAACTGATAGCCTGGGGGGAAACAGAAACTTTAAAATAAGACCATATTATCATCAGAGGGAATAAGCAGTCTAATAACTATTACAGAAACAGGTAAATTCATAGCTACTGACTCACTGATTTTTCACTGCATATTAAATTATTCCCAATTGAAATTTTTAAAAAAGCTAGCAGTCACACAGGGAAGAGTCTCAGTGCTAAGATATTTCCCTTCAGAACATTTTCAAACACCAATTTACAAAGAAAACAACTTTTTGACCTTCAGGATGCCTTTTGGCTGATATAAGTAGCTTTGAAGGACATTTTGCCTTCTTCCTGGTGCCGCAATAGTGCCAATGACAGTTCTGTTGTAGAGGCCTCAGGGGGGTTAGATACAAACACAAATGACACTATAATGTTTGGCTGAGGAAGTTCTTGATTGTAACCTGATAGCATAATGAACAACAGAAGGTGTCAAGTGTTATTACAGTTAATGGGCCTCAGTTTTCTTGTCATGAGCTTGAACACATCTAATCCTCTTTGCAGCACAGCTTCCACCATGAAAAAGCAGAAAGGATTGTCAGGACTGCCAAAAACCAGGGCTTTGGGGTTTATTGTTTTTTCCTCCCTACCCGCATCCCCTCATCTCCAGATGGAGAGGGATAGGTAAGTGGGAGCACATCAGAATAACAGAGTGTCTAGAAAGAATTACTAGACTAGAGAAAAACACCAGCAGAAGGCAAAGGCAGCCTTCCAGTACAGCTCATGTCACACCGTGTATGGACTATCCTGTTTATAGCAAATGAAGATTTGAAGCCAGCAGCAGCTGAAAATGTGACTGCAAGCATCGAGCCAGTGGTAGCTAACCAAATATTGCTGTGCAGATAGCCAGATTCCTGGAACTTAAATTTGCTAACCTAGGATGCAACTGGCATCTAAAACCAGAGGTAAGGCATGAAGGGCACAAGATGACACACATGCAAGACTGGTGTCTAGCAGCAAAGAACAAGTGACAGATCCAAATGCATAGGTGACTGGTTCAGCACTTACCTAGTAGTATGGATTGAGACAAGATGAACAAGATGAGGCAATGAGGTCATCAAAGCCAACTTACCAAGACAGATGTAGTCAGAAAACTGTTATAAAAGTATGAAAAATCATAAAAATAGCTGAATAAAGCAAACAAAAAATCTTTTATTTATAAATGAAAAAAAAAATTCAGTATTTCAGTCAAAGTATTTCAGTCAAAGTATTTCAGTAAAAGCAATGTGAAAAATAATAAATATGTCCTTTATGAAAGCGATTAATGTAGAGGATAGAAGCCTCCTAGCATTAAATAATGCTTTGCTCATTAGTCTGAGTGGTTTATGCAACCAGTATTTACAATTTTTGTTATATCTAACTATGAATAAAAAAGGAATTAATAAAGAGATTGGAAATAAAAGAGAGAAAGACAACACAACATCATGTTGTTTTATAAGCTTCAAATAGCTACTTGAGCGGAAAACAATTCCCCTGAAAATTTTGCTTTCAGCATACTGCCAAGAAGTAAGCTCAATTTTACTACAGTGTCTCCTTATTGTGTGTGGCCAGAGGTACTGGCCAGCACTTAATGACAGTGATGAGAGATTTATAGCTGAGACATAAATACACTGAGTAGCAGAAAGGTTATATATAATGGAAGTGCAAGTCATGTTTCTCTACAACCATAATTCTGAAAGAATAAACACTAAACCCTATTCCTTAGGGAACAATTTGAGTTATTCCTATGGCCTGGTTGTGAGAGATAGCTACTTGCTCTATGGCTTGAGGCTTGACAAAAATGATGCATGAAAATGAAAATCAAAGCATGGATATATCTTGAAGGCAATCATGAAATGAAGAACATCACCCAGAAAAAAATCACGGGTGAATTGTAAAAAGGTCTAAAAACCTTTACAGGCACTACATACAACCAATATTGTACTGTTATTTTCTCCTTGTAGAGAGAAAGAATCATCACAGGAGCTCTCTCAGTGAGCAGCTCTCTGGAAAAGAATAGTTTTGTCACTGCTTTATTTTGAATACAAGCTTTTGGCTCTTGAATTCTTGAAGCTCACAACTTTCAGGTGGCCCAAGAGCAATTTTTGTGTTGAAGCAAAGCCGTGCACCTGGAAGCTGGCATAGATCCTGCTGGGTACATCAGACCCTAGATACTGCAGGCAAGTGGCCAGCAGAGCTCTCCAAGCTCCTGCTCTTGGGCTCCCCCCCATTTCAGACTATCGCTACTCTGCAGTGAAATGGGAAATTGTTCACAGGCAGGAAATATTAATTACTTCCACCAGCTTGAATTAACTCTTTTACAACCTGCTTCCATGTCGAAAGGAAGGTCGCATGGCAGGTGACAGAGAGCCAGCCAGAATCTCTGCATTGCTGATACCCACACAAGTATCAGTAGGGCTGGCTAGGCCAGGTCTTTCTCCACCTCTCAGGCAGGTGTCCTTCAGAGGGAAGACATCTGTAGAGCTTTTCCTCTTGTCAAGATCTTTATTAACTGGATTCAACCTGAGTTTCAAAATAGTTTACTATTTTCTTTAAAAACAAAATAATAAGGAAAGAACCTTAATAAAACAAACAGCTATCTTTCCTAGCCCTAGGCACAGCTGAACAGCTGTGAAGAAGCATTTTAGCTATTGCTGTGCCAGTCACGGCAGAGGAACAGAGCTTTTCACAGGTGGCTCTCATTTTCTGGGTTGCTGACTTGCGACCTCACTGTTTGATTTGCAGAAGCACTGAGTACTTGCAGCTGCAGCTGGAGTTAATAGTAGCTGGGCTTTGAACATGGAAGAGCATCATGAAACAAGTCTTCTGAAAAGCAGTTTTCAGCACTTTCAGACTGAGTATCCGAAATTAGTAAGTGTGTGGTGGTTTTTGGTTTTTCTTTTTCTCCTCAATTTTTTTTTTCTCTAGGCCTTTTTTAAATAAGTTTTTCTTGCTGTATGGATGCTGTGAAAACAAATTTATGAAAATGTCTTACACATGTAGATGCTGTAATAATGAAGTTATGGAGAGATCACAAAACTAATTGTTTTCAGTCTAAACTCATGTTGAGTTTACAGAAAGAGAATTCATGGAAGTAGAACATGGAAGGGCTGTGTGCTGAATAAAGTAGGATAGAAAGAGTGGTTATCATCTTCTCTGGGTCTTGCTCTCAGAATTTCATGAAACGGTTTAAATATATACTGGGAACTGTAAGGCCCTGCACAGTCTCTCCATGTTGTGTAACTCGCTTCACTTCTATTACTACTGCCTTTGGTGTAAATCAGAAGGAGTAAATCTTGAAGGAAAGCAGCCCTTTCATCACAGTGTAAAGAGAGGTCTTTAACTGTCATGGGCCCTAACATAGTTTGTAAGTGCACACAGAATATTCTGAGCAATGAGTTCTTATGCAAGGGGCCTGTGGTAGCCCCAGGTGAGCAGCACAGTCAAAGACTGAGCTTTAAAAGTTCAGTGGTAGCTTATAAATAACAGTTCTGTAAGTATATAAAACATGGCATAATGGTTTTCCCTAGCTTCTGTAGCTAGTGATGTTTTTGCTTTATTTTTGGGACAGTGTAGGGACAGAGATACATCAAAGAGTCATTGATGTGATAGTCACATAAGGTCACCTCCAATGACAGGCGGAGAAACATGAACTACTGGGTTTCTCTAATTTTTTTAAATGTTAGAGGGGAAACAGTGACATAGGAAAGGATAAGGAATCCCTCAAGTTTTGCACTTTATTTTTCTGCATAGCTGAGGCTGATGTAAGAATCGCTGCAGCTGATTCTGATTAGTATCCATGTATTTAATTGCAGTCTGCCTGCCTATGATTGATTGTGCTTAGGATGTTATGGCAGTTTTGCATTGCAATTAGTTTAGAAACTGGAAGGTGAGTTTTGATGTATTTGCTTGTACTGATTTAAGATACAAGATTTTCCTGGCTGTCGGAAATTACCATTGTCATTATAGTAAGAACAAGACGTGCACCTGCAGTTCCACTTTTCCCTTTCTTAACCAATGAGGATGGGAGTGGATTTATGTAGGAAGTCAGAGTGTTAATGGGAAGGCCTAAGATAAACCTTTTTCTCTTGTTCCCTTGGGCATTTGCTAGGGGCCAGCTTGGGGCAGAGCAACCATGTTTGGTTCTTGTGCTGGACCTCAAGTGTCGGACTCCAACGTGAAATTTTAAAGCTCTGGCTCTCCCCTACCTGCTTATGAAGCTCTGTTACCCTGCTGAGGAGGAGTTGGGGCTGCTGGTGGATGAAGAGCAGGACACGAGCTGGAAATGTGTACTTGAAGCCTGGAAAGCCAAAGGTGTCCTGGGCTGCATCCGGAGCAGTGTGACCAACAGGGTAAGGGAGGGGATTCTGGCTCTCTGCTCTAATCTGGTGAGACTCCACCTGGTAGACTGCATCCAGCTCTGGGGTCCCAGCACAGGAAGGACATGGACCTGTTGGAGTGAGTCCAGAGAAGGTCCACCAAGTTGATTAGAGGGTTGGAGCACCTCTCCTATAAGGAAAGGCTGAGACAATTGGATTTGCTTAGCCTGGAAAAGACAATACTTCAAGGTGACCTAATTGTGGCCTTCCAGCACTTAAAGTGGGCTTATAAGAGAGCTGGAGAGGAACTCTTTATAAGAGCGTGTAGTGACAGGACAAGGAAGAATGTCTTCATACTGGAAGAGAGTAGGCTTAGGTGAGATATTAAGAAAAAAAATCTTTACTGTGAGGGTAGTGAGGCACTGGAACACTTAGATCAGAGAAGCTGAAAATACCTCATCCCTAGAAGAATCCAAGGCCAGGTTGGATGGGGCTCTAAACTGGTAAAAGGTGTCTACCCACAGCAGGGAGATTGGAATTATATAATCTTTAAGGTCCCTTCCAATCCAAAAAAATCTGTGATTCAACAATACTGTGGTGTCAGTCTGCAGATTGATGCAGTGACTTTTTTAGCTTCATACACCTTATCAATTTAAAAGTCGCTGTAGGTTTAGTGCTCCTATGAACCCAATGCATGATAAAATAAAATGTCTAGAGAATATTTACTAAAGCAGAACAGTTTTTCATGTTACTGACAAAACAATGCAAATATGGAACATCAGCAGGATTTTGCAGTTTAAGAAGTCAAATTCATTGTTGTCTATTACACAATACATAAAACAAAATGAATATGAAAGCATGCATGGATATCTTTATACTAGAGAAGAAAACTTATTTTCAACATTGGCTCTGTGTGTCTCCAAAAAGATAGTCAGCTTTTTTAATTAGCAGCAAACTGAGTATGCTTCAGCAGTTTTCTGCAGAGCCCATCATAAACCCTGGAAAACTGTTCTGGAGTCCTCCTACCGCTCAGTTTTCAAACACAGGATTTTTGCTTCCCTGAATTTCAGCTTTGAAATGATTCCAAGCATCACCCCATGCAGCAGGATGACAATACCTGGAAACTGGGACAGCAGAGTCACAAGAAAGATTGCATGCTTTCACTAGAGTACAAATGAAGGAGACTTTCTAACTCCGAGTAATAATAATAATACTATCTCAGATGGGAGAATAAATTCCGCCAGCTTTTTGCTTTGCTAAGCTGTGTGCTCTGAAATGAGTCATCATCAATTCATTTGGGTTGACCCAGTTCAACTTAAAGTGGAGCTTCATCTGCCTTGATCTGATCAGAAGCTACACAGATTGTTGGTAGCTATAATGGTTGTGGAAAGGAAACTATATACAGTGATTAAGAAAAATATTTTATTACACCTACAGCCTTGCTCAGGAAGTGTATAATACTATGTCAGCTCATGGCATTTTTTTACACGTTGGTTTTTCAAATATAAAGAAATCTTGCCACACTCTTCCTGTAAAATTTCTTCAATCCCTGCCTGCTCTTATTCCTATTGTCTCTTCTTTCTGTTCATGATTGTGCCTTTGAGATTTTTGTCCTTGCCAAAGCCAAAGGTTTGAAGATCAGTCACTGGCAAACTGAGCTTCATGGTTTTCACAGGTTTCAGCCCAGTACTCAGAGCAATTACTGGTGTCCTGTAGCATTGCTGCAGTGTTTCTCTGTATCTGCCTGTAGTGCTGTTGGCAGGCAGCTGGGATGCAATGAGGAAAGGAGCTTTTAAAATACCCTGGTGTATCTTTACAGATCTGAAATGTTTTCCTTCACCTTTTTGTTACTGTTGGGTAACAAGCTGATTTGCTGTGGGCTATAAACTGGATGGTGAAACAATACTGCTGCCTGCTCCTTTGCTTGGCAAATTTTAGTTCTGCCTTCATCATCTCTTATCCTAATTTGCCTGGGTAATATTTTCTTGAAAGCTGCATACACTTTGCCATTAAACTGGTTCCAGCGTGGGAAAAGTGTGAGACATTCACGTTACACTCGTGATGTAAACTCTGCAAATCCTTGACAGGTAAATTGGAGAGAACTGAAAGGACTCTGAGAGGCTGTGTTTTCCATATATCCATCCAAATATAAATGGATCAATTGTAACTGTCTCTTCTTAGAAGCTTTTGTCTAACCTATTCTTAAAGACCTCCTGTGATGGAGATTCAAATCCTCTCCTAGTCATACATTCCAGCTTGCAGTGTTGGGCACAGGAAACATTTTCTACCTTAAATTTGTGATGCAAGCCCATACTTTACTACTAGAAGATATGGAAGAGAAAATGATACCTTAAGCTGCTTTAATTTTCCACTTAGATGCTTGATGACTCTGATTGCCAAATTTCACTTTCCAGGGCAAACTGTCCTGACACATTTAACCCTTCCTTACAAGCTATATTTTCTAGTCTTCTACTTGGTCTCATTATTTACCCAGTGGTTAACTGTGAAGAGCCTGGGTATATCTTTAGTTTTAGCAGGCCCAACTGGGCATGCTGGTAAAGACCTGGCTATTGCCACACAGGGCAAAAGCACTTCTCTGGTCATCCTATGGACAATACTCTTCCCTTTATATTATTGGTATGGCGTTTGGCTTTTTTAAATTAAGCATAAAATGAATTATTAGCTGAGATCAGCACCTGCCTCCTACCCCTTTGTTTTTTTGGTTTTTTTCATAGCATAATAATTTATCTTATGTCTATAGATCTGAAAATGTAAGATTTGCATTTGTTCTTACTGAATTAAAATAGAGATCCATGATTTCAGTAGGAGCCCCTAGAAGGTTGGCCAAACTAAGCAAGTTGGTGAGGAGGACTACTTTTTAACATTTTTCTTTTTCTTGTTTTCCTAAATAAAACAAATTAAAAATGTGCTAGTGTTCAAACAGCTGGATATTGTTTGTGTTAGGCTTATGTGCTATTTTTTATCTATTAAAGACATATCAGAAAATCAACTGAAAATTAATTTGACTGGAGCCTGTACTTTAGGTGAAGGCTTAAGAAGAGCTCTGCTGTCAGAGGGTTTCCCAGAGAAACAATTGGTATTTGTAGACTTGTAAGAGTGGATGTTTCTTTTTGATGTGCTTATGGTAATAGGCAGGGAATATACTTCTCAGTTCTTCCTGAAATCCAGTCATGTCCTTCGTAGTGAGAAGATGTATCTGTTCATCTGCTGCTTAAAACAGTGCATGCACAGTGGCTCTATTATTTCAGATCAGAAATCATCTCTGTTAAACACTCACAAACTAAATCTTTTGTGGCATTTTTAAATTTTGAAACTCACTAGCGAAGCCCTGCCTCTGAGTTGCTGCATACTGTCAGTTACTCAGCGACATTTGGGATATGGTATTCAGGGATTCATCTCCAAATGCTGACTTTAAGCTGTCAGCATTGAGATCTTAGCAATAAGTATTTGCAGTTCAGACTAGCAATTTATGGAATACTTAAAACAGCTTGATACCCTGTCTTTCAAAATTGTGGATCTTTTGCTTCATTTTTCTTGATAGATCTTTTCTTCTATAGAATGCAATTCCCTATATATGTTGTCAGTGACATTTAAAAAAATTACATTAGAAAATTTTTCCTTTTTTTTTTTTTTTTTTTTTTGTCTGGAAGATGAACTGTGACCAACTATTTGTTGCCGTTTGCTAATCCATTGGGCACCTACAAAAGAATCCATTGAGCACATACAAAAGCAAAGAAAGATAGAAGATGCAGAGCACCTTGAAGCTTTTTCTGTCTATAATTTTCTTTAGTGATTTTACTCGTGATGATTCCAATATACTACATGAGGTTTTTAAATCACGTTTAAAATCTTGGTCTGGAGTGTGACAATTTAGCTCTTAAATCATGCTGTGGTGCAATGTTGTACTTGGAAAACAAACTGGCACTGATTCTGAAACAATGCCAGCTAATAAACATGGTGGGAAAATGTTCGCCTAGCTGATGTTGCCCAGAATGAACTAGATGTGGAAGGCTGAAAACTCAAAGGAAAAAAAAGTGTTTAGGGGCATCTTGCAGATGGTAAGTCATGCAAGGCTAAATTAAGCCTATGCAGTAAACTATGGGTAGAACAGAGCTGTTATGTGTCTCTGAAAGATCCATATGAATAGATAGTCCACTCTAGTTTCCAGTGGTGGCTTTCCATTTTTTATTTTCCCTGTCCCAAAAATAAGCTGCAGCCCCTCCAGTCCTTTAGCCTTGGCATGACTTGCTGCCTGGTGTGTTCACAAGCAGAATTTGTCCTGCCTCCCTCTGCTCCTTTGTACTAGCAGAGGTCTGTGGTTGAGGTCTTGCCCCTTGACCCTACATGATTCAGGACAGGCATGACCCAGTCTGTAAAGTCCAGGCAAAAAAGATCAGCACCACTGTCTAAAGCCTGGCAGCTGAAATGGTAACTTAGAAAGAGAAGAGATGCCTCTTCCATTAGCAAGGTAGCTTTTGGAACAAAATAAACCCAAAGTCATTGCCTATCTCTGTCCTAAGAAGCAGAAATCCTACCTTAGGTATACCTATCATGATGGGCAATCAGTGTTATATGTAAATAGGAATGTGATATAAGTGCAAATTTAGACAGGAAACAAGTTCTCATCAATCTTATTTTCTGCCATCCTAATCTCTTGAATAACCTTTTAATTTAATGTGTGTTTAATAACTGGATTAAGCAGAGTAAAGAAAAATTTTGCCTAATGGAAATAAGTGGAAGTAATGAAGTAAAATATTTAAAAATAGCTCCAACAAAAAGCTTTAAATTGCATTGTGGAGATGGGTGGAAAAAAAGACAAACTACCACAAACTTCTCATGCTTTCTTACGTATATATAAAATAGGGCTCCTTTATTATGAGTGACAATTTGGAATTTACCTATTTTAAAACTTCCATTTATTATACAAATCAGCTGAATATAAAATTTCTTAAAACGCATTATTCTGTCATAAACTGGAATTAAAGAGTTCTGAGGAGTGGATGATATTGATGGGCTTTATTTTGTCTTCCATTTGTTCAAATAGCAATGTTGATTGCCTAATTATCTTTGATTTCCTGTGAGAGATAAAAAGCAAATGTCTTTTCAGCACATGTGGCTTTCACATGATATTAAGGTGTCATTGTCTTCTAGTAGCTGGCCTATAAGCCTAGTAAAATTTTTTTGATCCAGCAAAGGTAAGCTGCAGAAGTGAATAGACAAAAGCTTTATGGCATCCAGAGATGTAACATGGATGATAAACTGATAGGATCCAACCAGGTACTTAGACTGGTTAGAAATGTGTGGGAGAAAAGAACTGTACATATGCTTTTTACTTTTATGTGAAAGAACAGATTGCCTTTGAGACATAGAAAGAAAAATGTAGTATGTAGGGTAATTTAAAGTTAAAGAACTTCTTTCTCCTCAACCTTGTCTTTATGTGGATTGTAGATAAGTAATAAGACTTGGGTAGTTCCTGTCTTCTGTAGACAGTCTACAATTTCCCCAATACTACTGGAACCCTGAAGCTCCCTATTATTATCTCATCTTTTCTCATCAAGAGCCAGTGATAAGGTACACACAGTTCTTCTGCTAAAATATCTGGATTTTTTTTTTAATTAATTTACAGTGATACAGACTGTAAGTGGCAGATAAGTTCCATGCTGCTGCATAAAGCTGAACAGCCAGCAAAAGGGAAGTCAAAAACTCAGACTTTCATTGCAGCAAGGATTTGTTTAATAACTAGTCCAGCACAGCATTTTGTGTAGTAAAGAAACACTTGCATGAGTATTGGAAGGGAGAATCTCTAAAAGACCAACAGCCTGTCTTCCACATACACAAATAGGAGTGTTGAAGTGAAGGATGTATAATAGTTTAAAGCATAGGTAGGCCACAGGAGCTTGCAGATGGCACAATGGAAGGCTGCATGATCTGTAATCTTGATTGTTGTTAGGAGGGACCAGTAAATCAGCAGAAAGAAGCTTTTAAAAAGAATATGAAACCCCTTGCTTCCCTCCTTGTTGCTTTTGGTGTCTCTATTTTTTTCCTTTTTTTTTTTTTTCCCNTCTCCATCTCCCTGGTGTTTAAATACTCAGCAATGGACTAACTTGATTCTAAATGTAGCACTATTTTTTTTCTAAATATAAATAAATATGTATATACAGCAAATATAAAAAGAAAACCCTTTTTGCTTCTAAACAATTTGCACTTCTATCAGATGTGAGAGATCTAACTATAGAAACACATACAGGCTGCTCTGTACTGACATGCTGGAAAAATCTGAACAATTTTGTTCCTCTGTCTTCTGATTCCTTTAATCTCAATGTTTTCAAGAATTAGTTCTGAGCATGCTCTCACTTCATTTTTATATAAATGGAGCATACTTATCATTATTTAGAGATTTGGGTCCCTTAAAATAAGTTGTTAAGCAACTTTAAAGCCTACATTCTCAAAATTTCAGGAGAGAACTAGACATGTGAATCACTGACGTTTTTGAAAATATTGCTTCAATCCTCTCTTTCATCTTGTAATTTTAAAGGATTAAAGGCTTGACTGTCCTTTTAAGTCACAAACCAGCATTATCACTGGGAGTAATGGCACTGTATTTCAAGACACATAGAGCTGTCTATCTTTAGAAGAAGTCTGAAAGCTTGCTTGTAACCTAGACAGATGTAAAGATCATCCTGAGAATGGAGGTGGCTGTGGAGACATAGGCAGCTCCATGAGTGGTGGTTTGCAGAGGTGAACTGTTACAGCTGCTTGAACAGTTTCTTGGGTGTAGTTGCAGATAAAAAGAGAAACTCCAACTCTTTGGGAAGAATAGAAGGGAGGCGATAGTGGTACCTCAGACCAAGCAAGCCCTGAAACTATAAATACATTCTGATAACAGAAAAAACCCCTGTTGGTCGGCTAAAAGCACTTAGTTTGGCAATCAAAATAAGGTGACAACCAACACCTTATATCTCAGGTGAAAAACAGCACTCAAAAAAACCTTGTTTGTTTGTTTCTGGGGGGGAGGGGA
>WEIU01015886.1:149843-200346 GCA_013389925.1 Aegithalos caudatus
AGAAAGGGCGGGGGGGGGGGAGGGGAGAGAGGGAAAAAAAGCAAGGAAAAATGGTGTTTTCTACTGACAGGACTAGATGGAGAGCACTGCCTAGGTGCTGGCTGCTGCACTCTGAGCTGTGGAGGAGATCCTTCCCCTGGAAGGGCAGGCTGCACACTCTACACCTGTCAGGGAAAGGGGTGCAACTGGGAAATCTCCAGGGGAGCCTGGTGAGAGAAAATGGAGGAGAAAGGGGTGCAACTGGGAAATCTCCAGGGGAGCCTGGTGAGAGAAAATGGAGGAGTAGTCATATATGGCAAACAAGGAGCTTTGCTCACAGGAGTGGGCCAGAACAGGCTGGACTTGGAGGTTTTCACCTTGGGACCCCAGATTGGCTTCAGTCACTTTACTGTGTGACCCTGTTGTCTCAATTCCTTTGCAATCCCATCTTTGTCCCTTTCTTCTTGCAGTTAGGGGTGGGAGGGGTGAGGGGTATGACTAAACCTTATGCCATCAGATTTTTCAGTTTGTTCTTGCTCTACTTGACTTTGTATACCCTCTGTCCTGGCGTGCCCTTGCAGGTGGCAGCTCAGGTGGCCCAGTTCCTGGGCACAAGGCATTCCTATTCAGCTGGGAACCTAGAAGGACACTGGGAATGTGTGAAAGGCTGGTTTTAATTTGAATGAAATGATAATATACATACATGAATATGCTGTGCATATTTATCATCTGCATCTGCAAGACTCATCTGTACTGTATCTAATAGATTCTGTAAAGAACTGATAAATTTTTGCCTTTTAAAGACAGACTCAAAGGAAATGCTTCACTTGTGCTTCCTACAAAGCTAAGGCAAACAAAGGTGACATGGGAATCTGCAGCTCCAGCAACTCAAGTGCCATGGACCCAGTGGCCAGTGTTGACTGGGGCTAAAACACTCTGACCTTCTGTTATTCCAAAAATCCTATTATGGGTAAAGAGGATGCATATAAGTAAGCAAATAAGCATACACTTTATATCCATAAAGTCAAGCATTTATTTGTAATATAATGGAAGGATCATGAATCTAATTATTATTAGTTGTAGAAAAACAAGTCTAATGATGCCACTAAAATTGTCACAGGCAAATCTCTTGGGTTTTGTCCCATTCCTGGTGTTATGCTACCCCACCCATTCTTTCTCTGGGTTCTGAGGTTTAACAACCATGTTGGTCCAGCAGGATCAACTCTTAGTAAACCTATTCTGACTCTTCCCAGTCACTTGCTCTTTCATGTGCCCAGAAATGTGTTACAAAAGGCTTTACGTATTTTCCCAGATCTGAGGTCTGTATTTCACTTTTTCACTTTTTTTCAGGATCTTGAATCCTGTTCCAGGGTTGTGACAGCCAATGCGCCAACTGATTATTTCATTCCCACCTGGTTCTTCCTGGGTTAGTGAACTGCAGGTCCAGCTGTGCATCACATCTGGTGCATCACATCACTTCAGAATGATTGCTTTTGTACCAATGTCAACAAGTTATTCCTCCAAAAAATTTCTCTCAACTGCTTGTGTCCTGCCATGTCACCTTTGCTGAAGATGTCTGGGCAGTTACAGAACCCTATGAGAGAAAGGGTCTGATCCAGAGACTTCCTCACTTTGTTTAAAGAATTCTTTCTTAAATTCCTCACTTTGGTGTGATGTGGTACATGCATTCCATATCCTGGAGAAACCCACAGCATCTGGCAGCTCAAGTGGCATTCCCTCCTCTGGCAGCAGGATTTGGGATGTAGTTTTCTCCTCTGCAATCCAGAGCAGGCTGCTTCTCCCAAGACTGTGTTCTCCTGCCTGCTGCTTATTTTACTTGTGAGGAACTCCAGTGCTGTCCTTGTGGGAAATGGCACTGAGGCATTGTTGCTGCAGTTTTGGTGTCACTGCAGGCTATGATGGCCTGGATCAGAGGAATAGTACGGTCATTCACAATCTCGGTGTGTGACTCGGGCTAAGGAGACGCTGTTTCAATGTGAAAGACGTTCCAAAAAGCGTTTATTCTCGTGAGCATACAGTTTATATACCTTCAGGATCTTATCACTAGTCAGGAGGGTCTTTTCTTCCTTATAAGGTTAGTATGGGGTATGGAAAAGTACTGGCATTCGGTTAGAGGGGGGTTTTATGCATGCCGGGGGTGATTCCTTATCTCGAGGAGGCAAGGAGCAGAGGTCTCCCTGTGTCCTTCACCGTAACAATCGCGAGATCTTCCGAGCGCCTATCCCTGCCTAACCACACATTGTCTGCATGTGTGTAGTGAATCTTCCCCCTGCAGGTCCTGTCTCCTGCAGCAGCTGATATCGATCCTCTGGGTGCTCTCTATGGGTCCCAAAGTTTGATGCTAAGTGCAATCTTTTTTCTTGAGCACAGGGTGTATTACTGTCTATGTTGCAAGTAAGGTGGTCTAGCAGTACTGAAATTCTTTTTCATCTTTTTCAGCCCATCTCTATGCTAAAGAAAGCTATGTGGAGCTGTTATCATTATCATTTCACCTGTTTTTCATCTTTCTTTCCTGTCAGCTGCAAATTTTATCAGCAGAGATTTTTTTGACTTTTCTTTCAGGAATGGATCTGCCTTCTTGATGACCTTAATTAAAACAGATAGATTTGAGATTTGGCAGACTGTGTGTCAAAGCATGACTTGATTGATGGTGTAGCCAAGGTGTGTTCATTACTCAAAACTGGAGGGTTAGATCTGCTTGTCTGGTCCTTAGGTACTTTCTGGGCACAGAGGTTGGTAGCTGCGAGGTTTCAAGGAGATATTCATATGTACATACACCCTCTTATTTCCCTAGCCCAACCAACAGAAGATCTGAAAATGAAGAATTAGGGTACCATTTAAAATCAAGTGATCAACAGAAAACAACATATGCTGTGACACACTGAAGGACTTTGAGCAAAAATGGGAGAGTAGAAGAGGTATGAATTATTTTCATACATGAAGAGAAACATAGGTGGTTCATTGGTTGGTCCTCATGTATTTCTTTGTGGGACCTAAATTGCAACCTGTCCATAGAATTCTGGAAGTGAGAAAAGCTCCTTGCTGTAAGTCCACAGCAGATGAGTGTCTTAATGCTTAAAGTCTTGCAGTGATGATGGTGGTGACTGTCTCCAGTTTTTTGATCTCTGTTTGTACAGGTCCTGTTACTTTTGACTTCTCCTCCTTGCTTTAAGTCATCAAGTATTCCACAAGATTCATGTTTACATGAAAAAGAATAATTGAGATGTAAGAAAAGTTCTCCTTCCAGCCTTTGTATGATCCCCACTACAGAGTTTATGAGAAAAGAATATAGGTGTTATGCTCTGGAGTAAATATACTGCCTCATATCTGCAATCAGTAAATCTTAGAGCTAAAGCTGTGCTTATCTTGCATGTTTTATTGTGATGTTCAGCAGTTTGACAATCTGTCATGGTCGTGTTTTCTTGTTGCTCAGTCTCAGTTGATACTTGTGTTCTCAAAGAGATCTGGATTTTAAAGGACTTTGATCACTTTGGGAATTAAAACTGTAAAAGTGGGAGGAAGGAGAGGAGGAAATATTTTGTGACCTCCTGTCCAATAGTCTTGTCCAACACAGCAAATTGGCATGCCACTTCTAAATAACTGTAACTCTCTCAGGGTATGATAGTATTTCAGGTGAGGTTTTCAACATTTACTTCTGAAAATAGGCATTGGCAAGAGAGTTAAGATTTCAACTTTGTTTTCCAGAAAGCAATGAATTAAGAGTTAAGATGTGGTGGAAAAACTCTAAGCTTAGTGTTGTGGTTTGGCACAGGCTATCTTGGGGATAGTGTAAAGGGTTGTTTACTATCTGTAAAGTTACAAGAGGAAGGGTTACTAGAAGGAATTAGAAGGAACTCCACACCAGAATCACAATGATCAACAGGTGGTTTTGGGTTTTTTGGTTTGTTGTTTTTTTTGTTTTTTTTTTTTTTTTTTTTTTGTTTTGTTTTGTTTTGTTTGTTTGTTTGTTTGTTTTTCAGATGGTAAATTAGCTTGGTAGGGTCTTACCTTGCGCTAGTTCACATTAAGGAAGCTCCTTGGAAAGTTTAATGAGACCTCCCACCATGGTTATTTTCCTCTCTTTATTTAAGAGATTCCACAGAATCAATTAGGAGGGAAGTTGATTTCACTTTCCACACTGTATCAGTGTGTCTGCTTAGAAGAGGAAAGCTGTAATTTTGCTGTTTTATTGTTTCACAAAAAGATAGGTCTGTTCAGGATTGTGGTGCTAGTAGCCTAGTGGTAGGAAAAATAATGGGAAAAGCTCAGCAAGTGTTCAAAGATATCTTACATTTTACTGTTTTGTTTTGTTTTTTTTTTTTCCCATGAAAAAAATGTCTGGTATTCAGTGACTGGTGGTATAACTGGGGAGAAAAGGAGTAATCACAGTGAATTTGTCACTAAATGTGTACAATCTAATTAGAAATATGTGAAAAAAAATACTTCATTAAACCTGATGTCCTGGAGATTTGAGCCTTCTGTCCCTCTGCCTGGCCTCTGCATACACTGTAAAAAATATAATTTCAAGCTTTCTTCACGTCCATTGAGATTTTATCACTCTTTTGCTTTTAGAACACTGCCAGCTACATCGTGTTCCCTCACTCCATGGGAAGAGGCAGCGGCAGCTTGTGTGGAGTTTGGGTGTGGCCAGACAGTGCCCATGTGCTGCCAACTTGGCAGGTGACTGAGCTTCAGGGGCTGTCTCATCATATGTGTCAGAGTGCTCTCGTTTGCCTGTTCCTGCTCCTTGGTCACTAGATTCCATCCAACATAAAAATAATCCTTTAGGAGTTCAGAAGGGTGGAGGGTTATGAAGACAATGATGGATAGGCAGAAAACAAGCAAAAGTCACTCAAGAAGTCAAAAGCAAAGAGCAAAATGTCATGTTTGTGATGTTTCCCAAAGCTTTAGGATTCTGTGCCTAGGCATTAAAAAGCAGGTTTTCCTTTTTTTTTTTTTTTTTTTTTTTTTTTTTTTTTTTTTTTTTTTTTTTTTTNTTTTTTTTTTTTTTTTTTTTTTTTTTTTTCCCTATAGGTAAGAAAACTCTCCCTGGGTGTAAAGCAGTAAAACATTCAGTCTAGGAGAAAATCAGTGCTAACACTTCCTGGTACGGATTGACAGATTTGATCCTCAGGGAAGGATTTGGACTTACTTGTTTTGGGAACAGAATAATCCTTTTTAGGTTTCAGTCATAGTCAGCACAAGCCCAGAATTTGTAAACAATAACAGAAGCAATGAACAGTATGGAGGAGGGAGAGGTAGTAATGAAGGGAAAATCCATCACGAGGAAATAGTAGTAAATTTTAAATTCATCTTAAAGTAAAAGGAAAAGTTATAACCAACAGTTTAGGGTACTTCTTGAAAAGAATAAACCTATTGAAGGCTGTCGATAAGGCAAAATTTACAAAAAAAATAGTAAGGATTTGTACTGTACAGTACCTAAAATGTTAACAGAAGTGGTATAAATGCATTTCTAAAAATATACATTTATGAAGAATGTCTGGAGCTGCATGAGTTTTTACCAGGGCTGACTTCCTTTCATATTTATAAACCTTGCCTACTTGTGTAGTCTCTAAAGTAATTTGAAAATCCATATTTGCATATTTATTTCTTAACCTTAATATAGTAATAAAATGTATAACCATCTCCATTTGATTATGTATCTCATGCTTGATTTTAAATTAAAGGAAGAGAACCAATTCATTAAGCTATAAGCTATGACAACTACAGGGATTTTTTAAAAATTAGTTTATTAAATAAAAAAATTAAATTTACAGTAAATGAATTTTGTTTCCGTGTTTTTTAATTGTAGTTGTATTTTTATATGATAATAAAGTATTTTCAGGTTGGGGTTTTTAATTTTTTTTTTCTGTTTGTGTATCACATGTATACCAGGTAACCTTGCATTTCAAACACAACCTGAGTTTGCACCTTCAAGGATTGCCATGTTAGTACTTCATTAATATATGCTTCTATGAAGATGCTTTGTGGATACACAATGTGTGTATATTGTTTCCCAGGATGAAGCATTAGGGAAAGGCCCCTCTCCATTTACAAATCCCTCTGAAATTATTAACAAATAATAACTCGATTTGCAGGGGGAATGTGCACTATATAATGACATGTCTATTCTGCCAATCAATTCTGTGATTATAACTGGTCCTATAAATGAGATTTTTCTAGAAATAGATTATTACCAGGAGAAAAAATAAGAGGAGTATTTCCTCCATCAATGAGTTTTCAGTGTCCATGAGAGCACATCTTGTGGAAAGATTTATATGACAGCCACAGTAAGTGTAAAATGAAATAAATGCTAATGTTGTACATATCTAATTCATCTATATGATCTCCATATGGAAAACATTCAATAAAAATGCTCAATTAATAATACTGACATTTTTGCACAGAAGGGAAGACTGAGTAAAGTAATTCGGGTGGTTTTCTTGTTTGCAGTATATTGTGCTTATTTTCTTTAGGGGAAAAAAAGAGAATTATGCTTAAACCTTGATATACTTGGAATCGTGCAAATCATTTAAGGATGCAAATTGTTTTTACAGATAATGAACACAGTCTAATAAATGATGCTTTAAAATTAAATGAATATGTTTAAACTTCAGCATTTATATAGCATTTTACTGCTATCAGTCTATAAAAAAATTTACATTCTGGCATTGTCGTCTCAGTCTCTTATTTTTGCATTTCATGCCCTCTTCTTGTGTCAGGCATATTAGTCACCCTGAATGTCTTTGAATTCATGTTTCAGCTTGACATGATTCAAAAATACTATTAACATATGTGAAAGTGTGACATTCTTCACATATTGGGTCAGTTCTGATCTGCTTGGTATATCTATACAGTCTGAAAGATACTTCAGAATGATTGTTTAAAAAAGAAAGTAATTTTCCATCTCCAAGGTTGTAATGAAAATCATTGGCTGTGGTACAAAAATCTTCTATTACAAGGTGGAATAGTCCAAATATTCCGGTTCAAAGCTGAATGTGGAAATAAAAATTTTCAGGAGTTAAGTTCTCTATGTCATTTAATTCCATCTGGATATAGTGGGTAAAGAAACAGGACTACTCTTTGCACCTTCTATTTTGTGGGATAAATAAGTCAAGCTAATATTTGATCTTCCCCTAAGAAAGGCTTTTAAAATAACAGTAATAATGGGAATGGAAGGTCTTTCCGTCTCATCCGTTGCACATTGAATTAATCATTTTCAAATGTTATGATTCAACATGCACATGATAGTCCTTTTTGGGTTATTTGCTGTGTCTGGAAATGTTTTGGTAGGTAATTTTTAAAATTGCATTTGATGTTTTCACATTTAAACATGATATTTAAATATTTTCCCCTCAGTTTCTAACCGATGAACTCCAAACTTGACACATACTTCTGTTTTACTGATTCATCATGGAATGGTTTGGGTTGGAAGGGACCTTAAAAATCATCTTGTTCTAGTCCCCCTGCTGTAGATTCTGAAGACTTTGTAAATGACTGGTCACCTACATGTAAAACACATACAGCTGTGTTATATACTCCAGTTGTCAGCTCTGGACTAGGAGAATGTTGTGTAGAAGAATGTTGTCTGCTGCACTCAGAGGTGTGTTTGCATCCTCTGCAGCCCTGTCTGAGCAGGTTTGCATGGTTTGGGTGCAAACCAGGGCTGCTCTGGGGTAAAAAGTGTGAGCTACTTAGCCAGAGTTCCTGTCCCAGCACAAAGGCAAGGAGACAGGCTGCTGTTATGCCTGTTATAACTGTGAATAACCAGTCTGTTCGTGTGCACTGCTGCCCTTTGCTCCAGGGTATGTGATTGCCTTCAAAGGAAGGGAATCCTGGCCATCAATCCCAGACTAGTCCCTTGCCTGGGTGGTTTGCCTCCAGTGACCCATTTCTTCCTTCAGAGCAATGGGAAAATGAAATTGTCTCAAGAATCAACAGATCTTGTCCCTTAGGATCTTTCTTGCATTCCTTTAGGAGGCAGAGCGGAGGAGGAGAAGAAAATACCAGGTTTCCTAGAATTTTTTGAGAAGCCTAGTAGAGTCCTCTGCCTAATTTTGCTTCACCAATAGGAAGAATTAGTTGCAAGATGTAAAATCCTGAATTCAGATTTCAACTTTGCAGCGTAACTTAATGTATTAAGAGGGACAAATTCACATCAGTGCCACTGGAAGCAGAAACTGTCTAGTCCTAAGTATTTACATGTGTCCAATATGTAATGTGTTAGGTGCTTTCAGTGTCTACCTCAAACAGGACCTCTCCTTTTAGGATATTTGCCCATTTTAATTTGTCTTGAAGAAACTAGAATTCACATTATTCATAACAGAAATGTGATAGAGGAAAAAGTAAACTAGAACTAGAGGCAGAAGGAGACAGAGTGTTATTGGGTGTGTTATGTGTAGAACTAGTGACTTGCTGATTGCAAATGCTGAGCATAGGGACTGTGAAAGAAGTGTGACTTAGAAAGGTGAACCTTGTATTTCTAAGAATTGTTTTTGGTTTCTAGTGTTTTGGAAATTTCCAGGGATTGTGAGGCATTTTTAAATTTTTTTCCTTTTTTTAAATAACATATAGAGGCCTAACCTAGTGATGATCAGGTCCTCATATATGTCATTTTGGAGATGTAGAGGCAACAAACAACTCTAATACTTCTGAAAATGTGGATTTGATACTTTAAAAATTCTTAGCTGAAATTTCTCATTTCCACTGTGTGGAAGCCCTTAGGTTCATGCCTTGGTTCAGTTATTTTTAAGATTGCAAAAAATACTTCTGTCTTGCAAATGTGTAGTGTCATGTATTAAGTGACAGGGGCTGACCTGGGCCGTTCTGCATCTGTAATGTTTCTAGTTTTATAAAGACATAGTCAGGAATGCTGCTTCAGATCTACTTACTGAAGGAACAAAATGAACCTTAATAGTGCCAGGATGAGGAAGAAGGTTGTAATTTAGAGACCAAAAAAGCAAACTAAGAAGTGTTAATTATCTCATCCCTTTGTACATTTGTCAATTTCTAACTGGGCACTATAGTTTTAATGTACAAAAGAACTCTGTCCCTGTTCCATTTTGTTACCTAATGCCAATTCATTGGTATGGCTGTGGTCTTTTGTCATAGAATAACCTCAGAATGGCCTTTTGTGGGCCCACTGAAAAAAGTTTTGTAAATCAGTTTTGTAAATCAGGATTTTTTAATCCAAATGAGTAATGAGATGGTTTAATCTTACTGAGAAGACATGTAAAAAAAAATACATCTTCAACTATAATGAAACAGTTTAATTGTGTTATGTTGCATAACATAGTACAAGGTAAAGTTTAATTTTTTTTCTTAAAAAAATCTGTTCATTAAGCATTCTTTTTTTTTCTGACAAGTAACAAGAATTGGATATGTCTTTGCCCTTCTCTTTCTGAAGCAGCTCTGTTTGATTCAGCTGCAATAGATTTCCCTCTTTTAAGTTGTTTTGATACCTAGGTTCTCTAACTATTCTTATTTTCCATGATATGAATACTAACCTTAAGTTATGGGACAGATCTATGGTGTTAGATGAATAACATCACAAGTGTGTGTTTAAGTTTTGTAGAGTATAAGCTTCATGTAAAAGTCAAAAGTAAGCTTCTGCCCCAAAACTTTCAAAACAAACTTAAAATGTCATTTAGTCCTAACATTAAAAAAATATATATATGTATGCTCTTGTAAAGAGAATGAAGAGAGACATTTTGGGCATTTTAAAGTGAAATAACTGACATTGGTATGCATTGGTATGCATACCACTGTTAAGCTTATGATCAGTTTTTTGGGGGGAATGACAACATGAATGAGTGTACCATAGTGTAGAACTTGGAACTGGGGATTACAGCAATCACAAGTTAGAAGTAGCAGGCATAACTCAAACTTGTTTTTCAACTAAATGGTGCTGGATACAAGGATATAAGTAGAAGTTTTGCTCCATTTGGTAAACGTTTGACATGCAGTTTTCTTGTTACCTGGGTTCCCTGCCTGACCTCTTACTGGTAGTGCTAGATCTATGCCAAGTTCTAACCTCTAGTTTAGCATTATGTAAGGTACTTACTATGTACTTATATACCTTAATATGATTTAGATATGATCCAGCTAATTGTAATGATGAAACACCGAAATTTCTGTGTAACACAGTCCTCTGAGGGTGTTGAAGACTCAAGTGTGTCAAACTCATTCACCTTCTGTTCTGTGCTGGTTGCTGTCCTGCACTGGGGAGTCAGTGGCTCCAAGCATTATTAAAAACTGAAGGAGATGAGACACAGTTATGACAAATTTCTAGACAGAGCTTGGCTGACAAAAAAGGCAGAATGCTTTGTTTCCTACCCCATTTTCCTAACTTTTGTAATGGCCTGCCTGTGCATGGCCCTGGGGAATGGAGTTTCACATTGATACTTATAAATATAAATAACTTGTTTGAGTAAATGGAGATAATGGCAATGTAGTTAAGATTTTCATAAATGCATCAAATTCAGCAGCAAAGTATCCTTATTTATTTTTTTTTTTATTAGAAAAAGGGTTGCCACTTGTTTGCAGATAGGCCAGAGTTCCATTGAGGGATATATTCATGTGGTTGCCCTTCAGGATGAACAAACATGCAGAGGTCAGTGCATTGATTCAGCTCAAACAAGATCAGAGCAATGCCATTAAGAGAAATAGCAGAGTTTATCAATTTTACTCAAATCTAGTTGATATTATAATTTGTTTTCAGCAGTCTCCTAGAGTTAACCTACTTTAGCTTCCTTGTGTGTGCCTGGCAGCTCCAGAGCTGAGTGCCTGAACCATATGTTCCAAAGCCACGTGTTGATGCCAAGGCATCAGCCGGGTGGGAGAGGGAGTGGTTGGTAACGAGGCCAACGCAGCCTCAGGAAAAGGGGTGAGGAGGCATTTGGAGGAACGTTGTCTTATCTCCTGTTCTACTTAGATCCAAAATACAAATCTTTTTGAGACAGCCCTTTCGACAGGTAATTCTGGGGCTGAGGCTGGCAGTTGTCCACTGAAAATATTCTGTGTTTCTCAATGCGACTTTGAGAACTGCTCTGGGAAAAGCAGTGTGTTTGAGGGATCTGTTGTCAGGGAGGAATGCACAGTCCTAACTCTGTGTTCTTTCTGCTTTTAATTTTAAAGATTGAGATAGATGTCTAGGTCTGCTCAAAAGATTGATGTAGAATTAATGTCTCACATATGTATAACATTAATCAGTACAAATTTAGGTTTAATTTTGTAAAATACTGACCACCAACTTCAGCATGTTGTAATACTGCATCCTTGCTTTGTACAGCATCCATCATAAGGTAACTTGCTAAATGTCTTACAGGATTAAATGACAAATAGTTGTTTTCTTATTTTTTTCTAGATAGGTTTTTTTTGGTGGTTGTAAAGGACCAAATAAACTTGGAGAAATTTACTGCATGGTTAGGGTGACATGCAAAGAACCAATGCAATGGTAGATCAATGTTTGTGAACACTTGACACGTAAATAAGGCTAAAAAAGCATGGATTTGTTGTGGAAGATTTTGGAGAGGTGGTACTTTGTTTCCTTGTTTTGTTAGCCAGTGTGGTATGCATTCCTTTGCCATTGCACAATTCTCCTGCCTTCTGGAGAGCCAAAGTCTTGATCTGTACAGTAACAATGTGTGCACAATACTGCCATGGAAGAAATCTGTTGCATTTTTGAAACATGCCACTTAAACACTTCTTAATGATTACCACTCTATCCTGTGTATTCTGCAGTTTTAATATAAAAAATATTGCATTGTATCATTATTTTAATATGTTATAATATAATAATATTATATTATAATATTCATATATATTATATGTAACATAAATATATATGTTATAGATATATTATATATAATATATTATATGTATAGCTTAAATTCTAAATGTAAGTTAATGATCAAGGAAAAAATTATTGTCTGAAATATTCAAGAGAGAAATTTTTCTAAAGAGATCAAGAGAAGTAAGTGATGTTGAGGTTTTTTTGATTAATGAGGAGTTGTCATCTAGCTGCAAAATAAGCTGAGAATTATTGACTTAAAGGAATATAGCAAAGTCTCAGTGCCAGTTATCATTCTCTGACCTTTCACTGCATAATTAAAGGTGTTTAGGATGGCTAAAGGGTAGACCAAACCATTAGTGTGAGCTTAGTTCACTAGCATAGAAGAGCACTGACTGGTTGAAGATCAGTCCTTACAGGTCTAATTCCAGTGAATTCCTTTTATACTGACTTTGCTTATGTGCTTTGTGGCAGTACCTGTGTTCTGGAACATACACCACCCATGGGTTTTGCATGAAATAGTGCTGTGGTGCTGGTTTGGAGCTTTTTTTTTCTCTCTGCAGGAAGCTAAGGAGCAAGGAAGGATGTAAGAAAATGAAGAGAACATCCCAATTGAAATGCCTGCTCCAAAGCACAGATGAAATAATCTAATCTTCCACTAATGTATAAATAAGCCTTTTCTGTGAGTGCCCCATGGGTATTGTGCAGTAGCAGATGAAGAACCAAGTGATTGCCTGATTCTCTATGGGAGTAAGATTGACTTACATAGTGACAGAAGTGAGAGATGGAGTGCTCTTGAAGGAATTATTCGTTAAGATGTCATCCATATTTAGTATTAGGCTAAAGCAATGTAAAAACAAATGTAATTTGTTGTGAAAGAATTGGGAGATGTGCTTTTGCTGCACTTTAAGCAAGTTTGGAATCGTGCATTTCAATCTATTCAGAGATTGTGGTGGGTTTTTAATGTTTTGTGGAGTTTTTTTTTTTTGTTGTTGGCTGTTTGCTTGTTGGGTCTTTTTGGTGTTACTGAGATTTGTTAAATGGGACCTGATATACAAGAAAATAATCATAGTGAAATCTCTGGAGATGTTTTGAATGTTGTACAGAGGGAAAAGTAATTAGAATGCATAAGAATTTCTAAATGTCAAGATGCATGAGTAAATGTAACCTCATAATTTGTGGAATTTGCAGCTATTAATGTGTATTAATATATTCAGAAATTATTACATAAGATAGCCATTCAAACTATGTAACTGTTAGGAAAACAAACAACTTGAAATATTGCCAATTTTACACTGTAAAGAGGACAAGATCTGCCTATTACCAAATACTAATATTTTAATGAAATAATGCTGTACTACACAGAATGGTGTAGATCAAATGCATGCAATACTATATAAGTTTGATTATAATTGCTGTAATGTACCATTTTGAGGTGTTTCCCCCTAAAAAATTATGTGTACAGGCAATGCTGACTTTGAAGGGACTCATCAGGATCATCAAGTCCAACTCCTGGCCCTGCACAGGACACATCAAGAGTCACACCATGTGCCTGGGAGTTTTGCCCAAATGCACCTTGAGCTCCCTCAGCTTTGGTGCTGTGACCACTTCCCTGGGGAGCCTGTTCTGGTGCCCAATCTCCCTTTGGGTGAATTATTCAGCATTGTGGTTTCTAATTCAGCCTGATAAAAGTGTACCAAAATGAGAATGTCAATTACTGATATTTTATCACTGTGTTATGGCTTCTTGATGCTAGAAAAAAATCTATAGATCTGTCTAAATTTCAGACTCTGACTTCAGTTTCTCAAGGCAATGACTGTTTTTTATTCTTTTGTTGTTTTCCTTAGTTTTTCTTCTCTCTGTCCTTCCCCCTCGTTGTGTCACAGAATGTGACATTTTTTAAAGTAAAATTTTATTAGACTATCTACTGGCTGAACATTGTGTTTAAAAGCATAGTTTCCCCCATAAGATGATTTCCCATTGCTTATTTAGGTGTAGTAAGGGTTCCAGGTGATATGGTAGTTCCTTTCCATGATTAAAATAACTCATCTGTAAACCATGGCATCAAGGTGTCGAGCAATTTAAGCACCTATTTCTTGCTCCTCTAATTTTATATATAATGAGCCTGACACATTTCAGGATTTCAGCACTGTACAGTGCTCAGATTTGCACATACCTTGGAGGTAAATCCTAGATTCAGGGAGGAGACAAAATTCACGGTAGATTGGCTTAATTCCTTTTTTTTTTTTGATGACAGATGTGTGGATCAGAATAGAAACTGGACTGTTAGGCTAAGTAGTAGGAGGTGTCTTTGTGGATTGAATGCAAGTGATGTGGTCAGAGAGCCTTGTTAAATGCTTTTATCCTATGGTGTGCTTAACAATTTCATGGGTTTTTTGTGTGTTTTGAAATCCCTTCATTTATGTCTCCTAACTATGTTCTGGGAAGGTGGCAAGATAATGCAGCAACTGCTTAGTTTGGATCAATAATTTGTAGATATAGTATATGAAAAGAGGATTTTAATAAGGCCAGGAACTGGGGATTTATGTGGAATTTTATAACTACAGCATGATGGTCTAATAAGGTGAAACTTCTTATTAAGTGGCTGGCATAGTTTTTTAACCTAAAACTTCTTTTCCTTCCTGGTTGTAGAAAGCAAATGTGATAAACTATGTAAGGAGATTTCAGTGGTTTCTGATGCAGTGCATCAGAACAAAACAAAAAAGTGGTCCCTGATGTCTAAGAGCTGCTCCTCTGCAAAATGGAAAAATCCCTTTATAGAAACTGGAGCTATTAGGGATCTTTCCAAATTGAAAAATACAGGGAAAAATGTAGTACCAGAAAACTTCAGGCCTTGTTGTTTTCCCAATGACATGCAGGCATAGAACTTTCAAAAATGGTGTATTAGAGCAGGGCCCAGCCATTGGCAGCAGCCTGGTGTCAGGGAGCAGAGCTTTGCCTGTTCACCAGCCCTGTTAGGAATGGTCAGATCACTGTGGGTGCTGAGGTACAGGTTTATTTTGCCTGATTGATGACTAAGTGATGTTAAATATTATCTCTCAGGCACAGAGATACTTCTTAACTGCATAGGCAGTGTTTAACACCTTTACTTGCTTGAAAGACTCTAGCAGCTTTGTATGACATCTGTATAATTTTCAGGGAAATCTATGGTTTTATTGAAACTAAAATCATAGCTATTGTGGGCTGATTTTAACTCTGGCACATGGAGGTGGATGGCCAATGATTACAGAGGGTTTGCATCTGCTTTTTTCAGGCTTGATGTTATCACATTACTCTTGCTTCCTCTAATCTTCACCTTGTTTCATTTCTTGTGTGTTGTATCGAATCAGATTTCTTTCCCCAATTCATTAATTCAGGATGAAACTTCAACTGAACTCCAAAGTGTTAGGAAATTTAGGCAGATGAATAAATGCATGAAAGCTCCAAAGACAGAATTGCTTGTCTGCCAAGACACTTCCCGTGATTAAAAGATGCTGTCATTTAATTGAAATAAATTATTGCTTAAAAATCACCAACCAAAGACTCAGTAAAATGACTTCTAGGATTAGCAGTCTTTTAAAGATGACAATGCACCTCTCAGTAAAATCCATATTTATTTTATATGTCAAATTAAATGAGACTATTAAAGAGTTTTTGCACTTTGCCCATATTTCACTTTGTTTGTGTGGCCTACTTTTGGACTAACTTAAATTAATATGGTTAGACCCAAGTGTTCTGAAGATAATGAAATAACTGTAGCAAATAACCCCTCTGTAAGGAAGAGGAGGCTGTGGCATGTATATGCAATATTAAAAGAATTTTTTTTGAAACTGCTTTCATAATGAACTATTCAAAGATGTCACTTACAAACTAAGCCATGAGATGAGATTTTTGAAAATGCTGACAGAAAAATAAATCCCTGTTCCTGTTGGTCGTGGTAATGGCTACCATGCACTGCACCTTTGATGTGTATGCAGTCATGGGTCTGGTTAAAGCTGCTGGCTAAACCATCTTTTAGTCAAGCTAGATGTAAGTGGAATTCAATGTCCTTCTTCACAGTGATACCCAGACATGGTGGGAAGATGCATGGATACCTAAGAAAGCCAGATGATGATGATTATTTTATTTTAGTACAATATTTAAGCTGAAGGTTGCGCATGTGTGGGAGTGCACAAACCAAGAAACTAGGACAGGAAGAATGGAAAATCATTAACCAAGTAAGAGAAGAGCTGTGAGTAAGGCCTCAGAAGATGCAAAGACATGCCCTTTGTTAAAAAGCACCCCGGGGAGGCAGCTCTGCAGCTATGATCAAGAGTGAGCTCACAGCACAGCCAACCCAACCAAGGCCTTGCTGCTGCAGAAGGGGAGATTTCTGGTGCTTTGCCTGCATGCACCCCTACCCCGCCTGCTTGCTCCTGATTTCACAGTAGGATAATTTAACTCACTGACCCGGGGGAAAAAAATCACCTGAGTACTTTTCTGCTCTTTTATTGTTTCAGTCTACTCACAGTGGGATGAAATGACTGTCAAAACCAGCCTTAGTGAGCGGGTGGCAGGAGCAGAAGGTCAGCACCTCTTGCTCTCATCAGCAGCGAGGTGCTAGTTCAGCTTCAGTCATGGGGATAAGCCGTACTCCCAGCTGTGTTAAGGGCAGGGGTGGAAAAAGTGCATGTGGATTGTTATAACAACTCAGTTTTAGGCTTTTTCTGCTTGGTCTACCTTTATGTTTTTCGACAAGTGCCAAGACTCTAAATACTCAGCAAAAATCAAAGTCTCTGCCTGCATATATGATGACTTTCACCCTGAAATGTATGGGCATTTAGACTGTCCTAAGGGGAGATAGTGGTTACATGAACAACTGACTCTAGTTTGCCCTCTTGAGCACAGGCTCATGGTGGTTTTATTGAATGCCTTGTGCTTGTGAGGAGAATCACAGAATGGTTTGGATTGGAATGGACCTTAAAGATCATCTAGTTCCAACCTCCCTACCGTGGGCTGGTTCACCTCTCACTATCTCAGGGCCCCATCCAACCTGGTCTTGAACACTTGAACGGCTGGGCCATCCACAGCTTTTCTGGGCAACCTGTTCCAGTGTCTCACCAGTCTCTGAGTAATGAATTTCTTCCCTAACATTTAATCTAAATTTCTGCTTTTTCAGTTTAAAACCTTTTAACCTTTAAAACCTTTAAAAACCTTAACTCTTTTTTCTATTACTACCTGCTGTGCAAAAGTGTCTCCCCCTCTTCCTTATAAGCCCCCTTTAAAGTACTGGAAGATTGCTAGAGGTCTCCCTGGGGCCTTTCCTTCTCTAGGCTGAACAACCTCAAATCTCTTAGCTTTTCTTGAAAGGAGAGGAGTCTTGTCTGTGCAGAAGACACCAGATGGGGTGAGAGTAGAGTAGAGAGTCACCCCCCTCAACCTGCTGGCCACACTCCTTTTGCTGAACCACAGGGTGCGACTGACCCTCTGGTCTGTGAGTGCACACTGCTGGCTTTCAGCCCAGAGAGTGTTGCTGGATACAAGACACTGAAATAGCAGAAATTACCAGACCTGGGAGAGCAGGAACATAGATACTGGTTCCCAAGTGCCCATGATTTAAGGAAAGGCAGGTCAGTATCCTCTGTTGCCTATGGTGGTGCTAGCTGGTTTATCCCCACACCAGGCCGGCTGTCCCAGCCCCAGCTGAGTCTTCGTGCACGTCCAGTGTGTCTGTACATAGAGGTGGCAGAGTGGTGGCTCTGACAGTGAGATTGGGTCTTCTGAGTCTCTCGTGTTCCTTAGGCTGCTCAGTGTCTCCTCACAGCATCCTTCTTAAAGACAGCTAAATGGAGCAGTGAGTGACAGTAGTTCAACCTTCTCATTGTCTGTTCATCACTTAGATGTCAAGCATCAGTAATCATGTGATTTACCCTTGCATTCACTCTTTTGTTTTACCAGAAGAGATTTTAGCATAGGCTCTGAATAGTAGCAGTAGATTTATTGGTCTGGATGCACCTGATCTTCCCAGTGTTTGTTGACTGTTCATAAATGGTGTTATGCAATAGGTTGAAATGGACTTTTTGCTACCTTAAACAATTCAGAGTGCAAACTCCTGAAACGACAACACCATATTTAGAAAGGAGAGGCTTTAAATGCCCAGTTCAAATCATTACCCCCTGAACTAAGAGTAACTGGTAGAGAACTAAATTGTTCTCTTGTGTGTGAACAGAATTCAACTTTGACAGCGATTAATCACTACAATTAACTAAAAATGCTAAGAATTTTAGACTTCTACTGTGGTCCCAGAAAAATGTTTGTTCTAGAGTCTGCTGATCACAATGTTGGGTCAAGCAATGATTTAGGAGCTTATGTATAACTTTGTGGACTTTGAATCTGCCATATCCACCTTACCAACAATGACTGGATTTTACCACTTCAGAGCCTATATAGAAACAAAATGAATGGCCTAATGACAAGGTACAGGTTAATATGAGGATCAGGAATCCAACAATATCCCTATGTCTCCTGCAGAAAATAATTTAAGTAAATGAATGCACATGCTACAGTTTAGCAGGCTGGGTTTTCATGCTGGTCTTACTACACTCTTCTGCTGCACACCTGCTGACTGGCCATACTTCTTAAGATCTTAAAAAATTTTAATTAAAGGATGACTAAATTTTTACCCTTTTATTACCTGCACCAGGTGGGCAATAGGAAGCTGGTTATTCCTAATACACACAAAGAGCTAGTTATTGATTCTTTTCTTCTTCTTCCCTCCCTCCTCTCCCTCCCTGGTCTTAGAATATTTGCTGGACACCATGGGATATGGGGAAGAGTTAAACAAAAGCTATTAACAGCTGCTGCATGCTGCTGTTCTCTATCAAGTTAGTTGTCTGGTGACAATCCTAAAGGTCCTTGTATTGCTAATTTATCAGTCAAATCAATACACTGTGTGACACTTAAGAGTACGTGAATGTCATGAATATTTGGAACCAACATCTCAGTGGAAAACAAAGAAAGGGGGAAGATCATACTTGATAGTATTATATAAAAATAGGTAGCATGTCCTTTTTCATCTCCTTTTACTAAAAAATGCCAAATTCAAATATCTTTAAAAATAATTTTTTCATACAGACACTGCAGTGTGTTGGACCACTTCCTTTTTGTTTGAATGCCAACATTTGAGAATGCTAGATCTGAAAAAGCCTTGTGTAAACTGTACTGAATAACAGACCATACGGTAATGAGG
Organism: Aegithalos caudatus; assembly: GCA_013389925.1. Taxonomy (NCBI): domain Eukaryota; kingdom Metazoa; phylum Chordata; class Aves; order Passeriformes; family Aegithalidae; genus Aegithalos; species Aegithalos caudatus. Next base: position 168,863 of record WEIU01015886.1, read on the forward strand.
CAACATACATGATGTTCTCCCAAGTGAAAATGATACAGAACACTCAGTAAAAGAAATTTGGATGTCTGTTAAAATTCCAAATTAGCAGCATGACAAAGCTGTCTTATAAAAGTATTTCACAACTTCTCAAAATTCCATCACAGATGTGGTTTTTCAGAGGATATTTCCTGCATGTACATTTGCTGCAGTAGCATGAATAGCTTCAACTTATTTAGATGTCTCAGGTTGTACCCTTTTAAGAGGCATGGCAGTAGTCACTGGGAAAGCAGGACAAAAGTATTGATAAAGTGCCAAGAGTTTTGGGTTAGACACAGGTCTCAGCTTGGGATCAAGTATTAGGGGAGCTGGGATACACAGGGGACTGTAGGATGCACAGGAAAGCATATAGAAGCTGTATGGGCAGAGACTTGTCTGTTGCTCTTTATCAGAAATTATTATGATTATATTTTTTTTTTCTGTTGAGATCTGTAAGCCTAGCCCTGGGGAAAGAGTATACAGAAGGCAGGAATGGAGAAAGATTTTCAACAGAGTGTGAAGGAGAAGGATTGGAGTGAAAGTAATTGGGATGTCTCAGGGCAGAAGTGGTGCTAGGTTAAGGAGTACTCAGGGAAGAGATGGGAACACTGCATGATCGTAAATTCTTGCACACACAACTGACATCTGCTATTTCCCTTCCTATTTTAAACAGATGGTAGGAAATCAAAAGAATTTATTTGATTACCTAAAGGGAGTCATTCAAATGAGGTCTGTCCTTAAAGGGGTCACTATCACAATTTAGATGAAGAGCATTTTAGCACAGATTTACTCAGAGACATTTTTGCCCCAGCATTGGTTTGGGGTCTCTTAACTTATCTAATTTTTCCAGCTCTCTGTTCCTAACCATTTTGTTACCTCTAACCTATGTCTTCTCAACACTATTTTCACATATCCATAGAGTATAGTACTCATATAAAAGACAAGATCCTAATAATGAAATGGTGATTGCATTTAATGATTTTTCTCTTGCCTGCTGACTAGCAGGAACTCCAGTGTGGTACACTGTGCAGCCCACAGCTGGGGAGTGATGGGAATCCAGGGTTTGGTTCCACAAGATGCAGCAGATGTTGGCAACTTCTGGGTCTGGTCCCAGTTCAAGGAACAGTCCTGACAAAAACAATGAATGGGTATTAGGAGTATTTATTCTAAGTGACATCCCACTTTTCTGCTCTGTTTACCAAGATTAGCAGATGCTTTCTTTCCAGGAATATAGCCGAGACAATCTGGTGTTTTCTAGGAGAAGTTATAATTACAATAAGTTATAAATACTTTACATCATTATATCACTTCAATATTTAAATTATTTTAAGGAATATTATTATCACAGCTTTCACTGGGCTTTCATAAACTCTGACTTGGCAGGAATTATTCTGGGACCTTTGCAAAAGGTGACAAATATGTCTTGTGTTTGTGGGATAATAAATATTATCATAGTATTTTTGCTCACCCATTGGAAGTTGCTGGGTGAACATAAATATGTAAAAATGAAAGATGGTATCACTTGCTTGACTAAAAGATGTTTTAAGGTTTTAGACACGTTGAAACTCATCTACTTAGAAAAATTATGAGAAAACAGTGTGTTCTAAGTACAAGGAAAACAATTGTCTAACTATCCATAAAAATCTGTAAATAATACTTTGTAGTGACTGAGAACAAATCATGATGGAAATGTAATTTAAAAAGAAAAAAAAGGTTTCAAATAAAACCTTTCATAAGATCTAGAGAGCAAATTGTTGTATTATGAAGATTAATGAATGCTGTTCTTTCTCAATCATTTTCTATATATATTCCTGTTACTGTCTTAAGTAAATGCTAGCCAAAATAATTTTCTGCTTTCCCATTGAAAAGTGATCCTTATTGGTGATGGAAAGATGTGATACAATCCTTAGGTTCAAAAGTCTTGTCTGCACAGCTTTATTCCAAAGATGGAGTGAAGACCCTGTATTTTCAGTGCTCATGGGTACTGCTTAATAAAGGACCTTATTAAATCAATGCTGGAATTGCTGTTGGTTGGCTGGAATTAATGCTGCGTCAGAGACTGCTGTGAATAGACATGGTGTGACGCTGATTTTTCCTTTCTTGTTTTGCTTCAGCTCTTGTGGCAATTTATTATTGAAATATCACAATTAATTTTGCTTTAAAAGGACCTCTGGGGACCATGGAGTCCAGCATTCTGCTCAAATTGGCTGATCTTGAAGCTTTCTGAGGTTGCTTAGGGCACTGTATTGTCAAGTGTTGAAAATTTCCAAGGATGGAGGTTTTCCCAAGTTCTCTAATTAACCCATTCCAATCCTTGATCAACTCAACTTGCCCTTTTATCTCTTAAATCCAAATCAGTCTTGCTTCAACTCGAGATTGTGAGCTCTTGTTCTTTCATTGCATGTCTGTGAGGAGAGTCTGTCTCCATCTGTGCTCCCCTAGAAGACTGCCCTGGTAGCCTTCCCTTGCTGAGGCTGAAGGAGCCCAGCCTCTCCAGCTGTTCCTGATGTATCACATGCTCCATCACCCTTTTGATGTTTCTTCTTGGTTTTTCTCCTGTGTATCAGAATTTCCTCTGTATCCAAAGACTCAAAAATGAGCAGGCTGCTTGAAATGCGGCTTTGACAATGATGACTAAAAGGGAATATTCTGTCCCATGAAACCACTGGCTGTGCTTTTATTAGTGTGGAGCAGTCTGCACTCACTACTGCATCACCCCACTGCTGACACACTCAGCTTCTTGTTCAGGAGACTCCCCTTTCCTGCCTTAGGGTGCTGGTTGGCCTGTCAGCCCCCAGCCTGAACTGTTGCATGGGGCTCTTTGCTCCTACATGTGAGACTTTGGGTTTGCCTTGATGAAATTCATGAGGGTGCTGTTGACAACACACCTTTGGCTTGTCAGTGAAGAGCAACACAGCCCTCCTGTGTACAAACATAAGGGTTTGACTTGGCTGAGCTCAGGTAAATGAGTCATGAGCAAAGGACTTCAGTTTGCTGTTCCAGCAGCTTCCCTGAAGCAGAAAGCTGTGTCCTTTGGGGATCTGTGTAAGGGAAATCTTGGCCTCTGTCCTGTTCCACTTGGCCCCACAGTTTCTGCGGTTGCCATGATGTTCCCTTTAGCTCATTCAGCTTCTGCATTTTTTCTGTACTTTGCAGGAAGTTCCTGAATCATTAATGTAACCAATGCCAGTTTTCCAAGCTAATATTACCCATTTTTCTGACTTCCTATAGGGCTAATGAATGACCTTAAAGGAGGGGTTTATGTTTGTCTATCGCCAAACTCTTTTGTTCAGAAATTAGTGGCATCAAGGAGTTCAGTACCTTTAGATTCAAGTCTAAAAAGGAAGGTAGGTCTGACAAACGCTGGCAGGAGTTGGACTCAACATAACAAAAGGGTTAGCTTACTCTGACCTTTGTGCTTACAGCATTAGCTGATATTTAGAGCCTCTTGTTTGTGTCTCTTCTCAGCTTGAGGTAGTCCAGTCTTGCCACTCAGAAGAGGTTGTTCTTTTTTTAACTGCTAGTCTCAAGATAGACAGTACAAAGCACATTTCTACTTTTCATGCTAAAGGTGTCCTGAAACTATTTGAGTTAAATTAGAAACATTCCTTTGTCTAGATCATCAAGTGGAAGAAAAGGTATATTCTTCTCAGGGCCTTGATGCCTTGATGTTTTGGTGGCCTGTAGTAAAAATAAAAGAATCATCCCATGAGAAATAAATATTTTGCTTCAAGCAGAAGAGATATCTTTTTGAAAATTTAACTATAAATATTTTCTAAAAGTTTGAAGTCACAGAGTGAGTAGTGTTAATAGGAATGCTTACACAAACTCTGTGAGGTTTTAAGTGGGGTTTATTTCCAAATGGAAGGCAATTAAATTATTTATAACAGATTAGAGCTGTGCCAAAATCACTTCTGATTTCTAATTTCTAAATAGAAAGCAGTGCTATTTACATTGTGCCACTTTTAATGCAGATAGCTGATAAAAATGCAATTTTTTATTTTTGTTTTAAAGGTTGCTTTTATGGTGCACTAAAACTTCATATCAGCTTAATTTATATAGGTCTTACATAGCTTATTAATATTATTTTACATATTTTTGATTAAGTGGCATTTAGAATCATAACACTTTATTTGCTGGACACTAAGAATTTGTAATTAAGAACTTACTCAGTATTTTCTGGACATGAGAAGGTACATGAACTAATGCTGCTAAATGTTTTTGAAAAGGCCAAGCTAGACTGTCAAATGACATTTCAAGGTGCATGTGCTAATTTATCAGCAATGATAAATCATGGATTAGAAGGTAAATTCTTTCTACCCAGCGAGGAATACAAGGCTAACCAGTGTAAGTTGCTCTTGATCCGCCTGGTAGAATTAATGCACAAACAAGTTGAAAACCTATCAAAACAAGGCTATGAAGAGTCTCTTCAACTGTCAGGAGCTAGTCAAAGAAGAACTACTTTGTTGGCATAAGTTAATATGTTTTCCAAATGTTATGGCATAGAGCAGGAGTACGCAGCAGTTGGAAGTTGATTATCAGTAGGCTGTTTACCCAGTATTAAGTGCTGAAAAGCCTTTTGTTTGTTGATTTGAACAGTAAAATGCAAACTTGGGAAACTATTTCTCTGAGTAACACTGCAAATAACTCTTGTAGTCTAATTTTCCTAAATTTGTTTTCTATTGTGATCTCAATTAATTAATTATGCTCATATTTTTTTCTAATATTTATGGTTGAACACACACTGTTCATAGTTTATGAATAAAGGAAATTCACAAAAAATGGTTGCAATACAGTGGAGAAACAATGGACAAATTTTCTGGTTTGCTTCTTTTAATGTTATCATAATTAGTTTAAAGCATGAGGAGTTCTGAAATCTGTAGGTGTGCTTGTTTTGTCATATCTGCATATCTGTGGAAATATCCTGAGCTTAAAGAAGTCAATAAGCCTTTCTGGTTAGGGGAGACATATGACACTTCCCCCAGCTCCCAACTCTGTCATGTTTGCATGCTAACACATCACATGCCACCCAAATCCATGTTAATATTTGTGATTCATACATATCCCTGCCTCTCTCTCCTTCATACATATCCCTGCCTCTCTCTCCTCTTCTTTGCAGTGGGTGTGAGTCTCCTATCTTCCAACTCCTACAATAGCTTAAACTACATTTTGAACACATTGGAAGAGGGTACTCACACAGTCTCCCATCAGTTTGCATATAGCAATGTAAGTAGGAGGCAGTGGAAGAAATTATCTTTCTTTTTTCCCCTCTGGTTTTACTGTTTCTAGGGAATACAGGCTCCACTGCACCTGAGGAATGGGCTTTTCCATGTTTTCATGAACTGGCACCTGAGATATTATTTTGTCACCATGTGCTTCTCAGCTGAGCAAGTTGACTTGTGCTTCTATCTCCATTGGCTGGAGCAGATTTGTTTGGGCTTTATTAGTTTGTTTGTGGTGAGGGTCTTTTTTGTTGTTTGTTTGCTTGTTTGTTTGCTCGTGGATGTCCTTTTTTTGAGATTAGTATATGGAACTCTGCTGGCAAACTGTCCTATTCTTGAAGCCGAGATACGGAGTGGTTTGAAACAGCATTTCCTTTTAACTGCTGTGTTGTCCTTCACCCTCAAGCATGCCAGCCAAATCAAAGCTGCAGGAAGATCTGTAACAACCAGCAAGGCTGCTGTCCTCCCTCTGTCCTTGCCCCTGCATGCACATGCTGGGACAAACATATACATACACATCCTGCTTTGACAAAGTGGAAAAGATGGCATGAACTCTTCCATTTCAATATGAGGTCAGCAGGCATGTTCCAAAAACTGTAACTATTAGTAGTGATTTGTCAGCTTGCTTTACTTGAATTGGCAACCACTTGCATAAACTCTTCTCACTGGGCTGTGGAAAGCTGGCAGCCAGGTGATACATTTCTGACCACAACCTAAGTAGAGAGTACTTTTCTTGGCTGTACTGTGTCATCTGGCGCTGGAGTGTTTCTGCTTGCATTTCATCAAAGCTTTGAAATCCTGGTCTTCCTAGTATACATTCTCACTACTGATTTTGAACTAGATGTTGTACCTCTCTCCTGGATCAAAATTTTCCACTGCTGCCAATTTTTATGCAGTTTCCAGTAACCAGCAGAAAACCTTTTTAGGTCTTTTTTTCTGCACCACTACTTTGTACTAGAAGATTTAAATGACAGAAGCCCCTTTCCTCCCCTTGAAACACTGGTATCATATCAAGTAAGACATTTGAAATCTCATGAGGTATTCATAGCACTGGTTCATTTTGAGAATGGTTTACTTGGACAAGGTCATTGTCAATTTAATATTTCACCTGGTCAGGACTTAAACATTTTCCTTCAGTTTGTCTCCTAATAAATCATAAGAAGATTTTAACTCATTCACACTACTTTCTCTACCTATATGATACCACAGTAAAAAAATAAAACTGATCCAGAGCTGTACAAAGTACTTTTCTTCACTTGACAGTGTAGTGTCAGCCATGCTTGACAGAATGATTAGAATCATTCTATTAGCATTTTATACCATTTCAGCCTGTTAAGATTCTGGGTGACAGTCAGTACATGTTTGGCAAAAGAATGTCAAGAATCTGCACTCTTCCCTGTACAAGCTTAAAGCAATTTAGCTCTGTTGGAGTACATGGTATAAGAAGAAGCAGGCTGTCTTGAGGAACTTGATATTTGCATGATTTATATTTTTTTTTTTTTTTCCTCTGGGCAGCTTAGGACTGAATGAGCCTGACAAAATCGTGGAGATTTTATGGCAGGGCTACCTTCATAGACAGGTGGAAAAACTTGTATGTTTCTCTATCCAGTTACTGAACTAGTAAGTGAATTTTCTACTATGATGATTCAGGGAGTTTAGTCATTTACAGTTTATTAGAGTTTAGTGAAGCCATTTTTAGTGGCGTTTAGGCAAGTTAAAGAGTCGATTTACACAGACATAAATTCTACTCATGCATATGAGCTTTGCCTAGCGGAGCATTACATGCCAAAGAAATAGCAGCAGTCAGGGAGATTTCATATATAGCCACAGTGCAAAGGCAGCTGGGCAGATGACAGAGGGTTTGGTAGTTTGGAACTTCTTCGTGGTGTGTCAGTGAGATTTCTGTAGCGCTTGATTAAGAGCCAGCAGGAATTGCTAGTTCAGGGAGACTTGTCTGGGGGAGTTCCTGTTGGGATTGGTTATAAAGGAGGATAACCAAGAGGCAAACCAGTTCTTGGTCTCCTACATTCATCTTGGGTGGCAAGCGGGCAAGGAGCTGAGGAGCAAATTTTGTTCTGAGTGTATGCAAGTATTTAGCACATTTAAGAAACTAAAGGAAGAGAATTAGGGTGACCTAATTACGCTAAGATGTGCAGGCTAGCAGACCTTAGCCTCTAGTCTGGATTTTGTTTGCAGTTTCCAGACTTGCATTGAATATATTTGCTTTTAAGCATCTGGGTGGTTGATCTGGAGCCACCTGCAGGTTTGAGCTGTGCTCTGTGGGCATTTTACCTACAATCAGCTCAGCTCTGTTTCACTTTTATGTCATATGGCCTTTTTTGGTGGGGAAGCATAAGGAGCTAACCCCCAAGGGTCAATACTTCAAGGTAAGTAATACCCTGCTCTTGGCAAGCTTAATTAAGATTTTCTGTAAGGGCTCTAAGAAAAAGAGCATTGGTCAGTCTGCTTGTAGAAATCCCATACTATGCAGCTGAATGCAAGTGTTGAGGATTTATTTCTACCCTTTCTTGATCTTGCAAAGGAACAACTCTTTGTTAATCATGCTGCAATTTGCAGCATGGAGGCAGCATGTTGCTTTTATAGCTTTAAAACTATTGAAATTTAGTGTTCATGTGTGAATGTGACAGGACCACATATCAGACAGATCCACCACTTTGAGTTTTGAAGTGGTCCCTAAACTCTACCAGTTATTTTCCTGGAATAAAAAGCTCAATTAGATCAAGGAGAGACTTTAGATAGGGAAACAACAAATTAAGTTTGGCTTGAAGTAATACCTGTGACAACCTTGCCTACAGAGCTAATGAAATTGGAAACCTTTTTGAACAGGTTTCCATTCCACTTTCTCTCCATACTTCCAGGGATACTTTCCTTTGCCTCTCAGGCTCAACTTTGAGTCAATTCCCCATTGCTGATAAGTCTGTGGCACCTCATGTTTTTGTTACCCAGGTTCCTAACTCACACTGGGATTTTGGGGGTTTCTCATAGCTGCTGACTGTGAAGCATTGTGCCTACTTACAGGCTGAATGTCATCCCATCTGAGTAGCTGCTGAAATTAAACTTTATTCTCTCCATGTTGTCTCTTTTGCCAGGAATTAAGGGGGACAAAGAATATGACACTACCTATGCTGATATGTACTCTATCTATTTCCAGCCTAAGAATTCCATAAAATGGTGAATTATTGTAGTCTCATGCTAGTTTAATTCAAGCCAAATTAAAGCATACCATGGATTTCATTTGGCTTTTATGGGCTAACTTAATGGTAGTTTATCCAAAGGATCACACATTATTCCTCATTAGATAAATTAGCTTAGCAAGTTTCATTCGCTACGGACAAAGTTCAACTGTTTTACATCACAGAAAGATTTTAATTAAAAATCATGGACTTGTGATGGAGGCTATTACACCAGATTTTCTTGACCTTTGCATCAAAAAAAATATTTTTTGCTATTTTTAATTCCTTACACCCTTTCTAACCTCTTACTTTGTCAGCTATATTTTAATTCTGCTCTGTCTGTGTGTCTCTGAAGTTCTTGTTGGGGAATTTAAAAAAAATGTATTAAAAAAAAACCAAAAAATTCCTTTCAAACAATATTCCTTCAGAAAAGTCATGCTGGGAGCTACACGTACCACTAAGCACTCTTGATGTTGAATATCATCCTCTAAAGCAGACGAGTTTCATCATATTTTCCAAAAATGCCAGGTGCTTTCGGACCTTTTATTAAAATTCAAATATATTCTCAAGGATGCTACAGACATCCTTGTGATACCTTAAGAGATTGTCACATTTTCCAGGTAAATGACTTTCAGAAGTTATAAGAACAATTCTGAAGGGCTTTGGAGTCATTTGTGCTCTTGTCGTCCCCTGCGAATGTTTATTTAGAAATTTCTGTGATTGTGAGCACTGAGATATAGGCCCTGTTGCCATATGACAGGGGCACACAAGGGAGACTTTATTTTGACATGACCCTTAACCAGAAGGGTGTTTGTTTTGGGTCTTTTTCCCCATATCTCTTCAGTCTTAGAATAATATTTTAATTTCATGTCAGAAAATTATCAAGAAAGATTTCTTTCTTTTTTCTCCCCCCACCCCTACCACTTTCAGAAAGATATAGCCTTTTCCATGAGTAAGTAGGTCATGGTAAAAAAAAATTAATGTAGCAGACTTCCCCTACAACGGCTGCTTGCTGAGGGTCAAGTGATTTTTCAAAATATCTTTGCACTCCTGTCTTGATTTCAGTTGCAGCTTATTACTGCAGAGAGGGCTGCCAGGCATTCTCTCATGTATATCACTGGTACTTTAAATGTTTGGCTCTAGTACACCTCTATTTTCTTCCATCTACAAGAAATTCTTGAATTTTTTTTAATAAATTTGGCTTTTTCTCCTTTTTATTCTCTTGTTTCAGACCTTTCTTTTATTTACTGCGAAGAGCAATGCTGGAGTTAAAAGGAGTTACACATTTTTAGTTTAGTTTAGTTTCCAGTGTAATGAAAAGACATTCTAAGAGTTCAGAGATGGTACCCTTCCCTGCAAGAGGGGATTTTCCTATTCCCCAAATTACCCGGGGGAAAAAAAATTCTATTAAAACTGAATACAAAGTCAGCAGCAAACATAAGGAAAGGATAAAACTGGTGAAACTATACCTTTAAAGGCAGTTTCAGAAAAATTATTTACAAAGCATAGAATAAAGTATGACTTATTATTTTTGATTCTTCTTGCAAAAAATCATATCTTTTACATAATCTATATTTGGAAAACAAAATCCAATATCAGATTTAAATGACACATCTTTTCACTTTTCTGAATTCTTTTCTATATTCTAAAAAGCACAGGGGAGGTAATGAAAGGAAATATAACAGAAATATTTCAATAGGATATGACTATTAAAACATAGGCTATTTATGGCAGTGTAATGATAAATAATAAATGATAAATAATGAAGGGATGGAAAAAAAGAGACAAGTACAAAATTAAGAATTGACATTAGAAATTCTGTGTTGAACCTGCCAGTATTGTCTCCCTTAGCTCTCCATTTTGTACTTGAGCAGCAGCTGGCAAATACCTTGTGAATCTACCACAGCACATGTCTGAGAGACAGCAAAGTAGTCAGTAGATTGCAACAATAAATTTAAGTGATAATGATCTTGGGCTCCAAGTGTCTGAAACAATTAGCACCTTTTGAGGTTACTTAAATGCAAAACCATAACTGATTTCAAAGGGGCATTTTTAAAAGTATATTGATAAAAATAAGGTATGAAGTTATTTTCCTCAAATATCTAATAATTAAAATAATTCTTTGTTTTGTTAGAAACCATTGTAATGTTGAACTTCTTGGTAAAAATTGGAATAGCTGGAGAAAACCAAGCCAGCTTATTCCAAAACCAGAATACATTATTTGTTTTCTAAATAAGTTTGGATATATTATTTTACTGTTTCTTTGGAATTTTATGCTTTTTCACAATTCCACTTATTTACATAAAATGTAATGGAAATGGACTAATATAGGTTAGGTTGGGAGGAAGAAGTGGTCAAAGTATTGGTCCCCCTGTTAATAGTCAATTTTCAGAAATGTCTGATGGGTGTTTGAGCACCAGAATGTCAGAAAAAAAAATGCAGTAACAAGACGTAATTTTTTGTTTTATATATTTTTGCCATAAAACTGTGAATGTGAACACCCACTAGCAGCTTTAAGGATACTTGGAAAAAGTTCTAGTTCAAGAGGATATTGTTTTTGGGAACATCCATCCATTTAAATCAATGCTAATTGCTGAATGTGTAAAGCTATCTTGTGTAATATTTTATTAGATTGATGCAGAAGTGAGTAAGTTAAATAAAATAGACTGTATGTGTATGTTGTGTTGGGTGAGCCAATACAGTATGGATGTTATAAAATCCCCTCTGGTCCAGGAATATTTGAACTAACCCAAATTTTATTCAGGTACAATGACAGGTCTACCTGCAGAACAACCCAACAAAACTGTGGGATCTGACTAATTGTTCATTTTGCACAATAGTCTCTCTCTGAGGCCCAAATGTTAGTTTTCCATTAGCAATTCACAAGAAGATACTAATGTTTTGAATTCCTGCTGACTAATAACAGACATCCTGGCCAGTGTTACCTGAATAATGAATTTCATTGCTGTATAGCCCTTGAACAACTCCTGCACAGGATTAGTGGTACAGCCAGGAAAAAAAAAAAAATCCCCAACAAACAAACAAACAAACAAACAAAACAAAAACAAAAAACAAAAAACAAACAAACAAACAAACAAAACAAAAACAAAAAACAAAAAACAAACAAACAAACAAACAAAACAAAAACAAAAAACAAAAAACAAACAAACAAACAAACAAAAAAAAAACAAAAAAAAAAAAAACCAAAAAACAAAACAAAACAAAAAAAACCACAACACCCCAGAGACTGCAGCACCTGAAGCACCTCCTGCCCCTCCTTCCTCACTGACCTTGGTGCCTGCAGGGCTGTTGCTTTCATATGTTTTTTTTCTTGTTCCTCTTTCACAGCTGCTGTGCAGTGGGGTTTTTTGCCTGTTATTAAAAGTGTTATCAGAGAGTTTCATGAGCAATACTGATGGGCTCAGCTTTGTGCAGTGGGCAGTTTTGGAGCTGGCCAGAACTGGCTGTCAACTCTGGGGAAAATGTGGGGGCCACTTCTGGTGTCTTCTTCCAGAAGTAACCAGGGCAACTCCTGGTGTCTTTTCACCCCTGCTGCTCCTCTGCTACCAAAACCTTGCTACATCAACCCAATAGCTGCATTATTAAAAGGGAGTGATCTTCATATCACAGATACACAAAATGTTTCTTGATGATCCTCTGAACTTCTGTGTGTGTTACATTTCCACATCAGGGAAAAACTTTACCTTTGTTTGAGGAGAGACTTCACCTTTCAAGCTGAATGCAAGTTTACTCTGAAAAGAGGAAGTCAAATTGATCTCTGCTACTACTGCATATATAATCAGGATGGAAACATAGACAGAGTCAGGTTTGATTACACAGGATTTATCTATTTGCTGCATTCCAATTCCATTTAATATTGAAGTTCTTAAATTGGAATTGTTCAGTGTAAATGTTATATACTCCAAGAAATAGTAACGAGACTGAAAATATAAGTCATATAATAAAAAAGAGTATTATTGGGAAAAGTAAATATACTTCTCTTATAAGGAGAGACAGGAAATCTTTGTTTATCTTGCTTGGTGGACTCAGTTCCAAACAGTGAACTGAGTAAAAAGAAAATGTCATTGAGCAAGAGGCTGAGCCTTCACAAGGCTCTTAGGAAATGAGGGGACAGGAATGAGTGGTCCCCATTGCTTTGAGATCAGTGATTCAAGAGGCTGGTGACACCTAAGGGAGAATATAAGCTGCTAAATAAGATGCCAAGCACCAGTACCTTAGAGGTAGCATTCTGTGAGCTTTGCAAGTGGCAGAATCAGACAAAGAAGTTTCTAGATAAAGTCTAGAAGTATGTCAAGACGTGTCAAGGTAAGAGAGTTAATTTACTTGGAAATATTTCACTGAATCAATTAAGTACTCTGCTGTTTCCAGTCCTTCTAAAGCAAAATCAAACATGATTGCTAAATATGAATGCATATTTTAGTTAAATTAAAATATGATAGAGAAATCAGATGCAGAAATGTCCTCTGTTTGGGATGAGTTAACTTCAGTTTGAAGACAGGAAGTTTAGTGTATGTGCTGGAAGGGGTTGTTTTTGTCTTTCAAATGTAGAACATGGGAACGGCTGTAGCAGTTCAGACCATAATTGATGCAAGTACTTGGCATTGTCAGTTGATCAGCAGGAAAAGGTGAGAATTTGGTCTTGCTTCCCTAGAATAGTATCCTGATCACCAGAAATCTGTGATTCAGGTGTTTCCTGAGAAAATTGCCATCTCTCCATTAAGAAGTTTTGAATTGTTTTTTTGATCTATGAACTAGTCCAATTTAATTTCATGTATTGTGAACTTTTAGCATTCATAACATCCCTTGGCAAGACATCTCACACCTACTTTGTACAGTGTGAAGTGTTCTAGAACAATTGAAAGGTAGTGCTTTTTCTTTAATGGATAATTATGTTGTCACCAGATGCTGTGGTTGTCAAAGTGGAAGTTCCAACAGCAGCTGTACAAACTCATGGAATGAAAATCCAGCTACAGCAATTAAATGCAAAAATATAATTGCTGGCTTTTAAAGTACCTAAATTGCAGATATTTGAAAACAAAGTGAGAAACCTCAGGGGAAGCATGCCCTGCCCATATAAAGCAGGCAGAGTTTGCTAACTTGATTGACATTTTTTGTAGCTCCAAGCAGTTGTCTATATGTTCTTCACTGAACCCTCTGTATTTATTGATGACTTTAAAGTAGTCAATGAAAGTTAAATTAAAATAATTGTTGGTGTTCCTCATCTCGTAGCTTCATTTGAGCCGATGTAACACAGAGCTAGTTTCTAAGCAAGATTTTGCAGAGGATGGGAACGAGGCTTCATACCTTTGTTCTCTCTGTTCAAAGAAGTCTCTTTATATATTTATGAGAATTTAGGGTAGGGTGCTGCTGAAAGCTCTGATATCTCTTGATAAAGTTGGATATTTTGTTATGCAGATGACAGCTGTTAGTCCCTCTTTTCATAAAGGCTCTCTAACATCAATTGTCAGTAGCTCAATAGACACTAAAATAGTTCATGTTTACTTTTACTCAGAAAAAGTGCAGTTGTGCCAGAATACAGCTTGCTGAGAAACAGTACAGCATAGCTATCCAACAGCTAGAAATCTAAACATAATCACACATGTGACCACTGTATCCATCCCTATAATGCTCATTGCTGTGCAACTCTAACAAGATTACTTAAATTGCAAGTATCTGCTGTTGTGCTAGCCCTGTAATTACTCAAACTTGTCCATGTTATGGAGTTGGCAAAACTTTTTATTGTATGAGAGCCATACGAATTCCTGTTCGGTGCACCAAGGACTTGCAGTGTGTTATGTTTATGGCTATGAGGATTTCAGTGCACACCCCAGCATCTCTTTCACTGTCTGCCAGGCAGCTTTCCTGGCAGCCACCAACCCTCACAGGTCAGTCTTGCTGCTGCTCCTGACTTCTGTGATGTGTGGCCTTCACATGGGACATCCTCTCTCTCAGCTGCCTTTGGGTAGACTGGAGGTCTCTCCTGTGTATTTAGCTGCTGTGCCATTCTCTCCAGAAATGTTTCTTGTCCCTGTGCACCCCTAACGCCTCAAGCAGTTCTTCCTCCCTGTGTATTCAGATCCGTTTCTCAGTGGAGGATTATAGTTTTTATTTGTCAGCTGCACCTCTGAAGAAGATTCAGGATGGTTAACACTTCAACCCACAGATTGCTTTGACTTTCTCCTATGCAGCAGTTCATCTGGCTATTTTTCCTAATTAAAATAGGTGGTTCTATGCATACTTTGTCAGATGCCAGCTGTGATATTAAGCTGTCTTTGTCACAGCAAGAGGCAGGACATGTCACAAACCTTTGTTTAGTGATTTGGTTGTATTTTTCCTTGTGAATTTCCCAGCTAATCTGTATCAAGTCAGTGTGTTAAGAGGTACACTTAATGTCATTATTTCATTAATATGTATGTTTGCTATTTATATTATGCTTATTGCTGGCTTTTTGCTGAGACTGAGCATAGCAATTAATGTGTTTGGGGTGGGTGGTTCTCAGGCCCTTCTCCTGAAGAAAATTGTGATAAGTGACAAGTCACATATATTTGAAATTCCAGTTTTGCTAATCATATTGGAGCACCGTCAGTGTTTTGATGGGCAGTCAAGTTCAGGGGCACAGCAATAGCTGCCTGCTTTTATGTATGGGTTGAAAGTGAGCTGGCTGCAGTGCAGCCCAGTGAAGCAGACATGTTGATGACAATACAGGCAAAATATAAAAACTTGGTAGTAAAAGCAATGTTGGCTCCTTCAGATTATAATTTTCATGATATAATTGTTCAACTTTTTATGAGGGATTCTTTCCCCTTCATTGCTGTCAGTCATTCTACAATTAGTAAGATAGTTTCTTGTCATCCACACGTGGCCAGGACTTTCTAGCCTTTGCTTTTTAATGTGGATTTTCGTTCCTATGCAATCTTCTTTTGTCCTATAATTAGATTGCTGAAAAGGGTTTTTCCTAGACCTAGTTAGAGTCACTTGGAGTCAACAATTCAGGAAGTTGTTTGGTGGTGACATGATGGGAATTTCAGTGATTGTTGTCTTTCAACGGCACTGCCCTCTTTTATGGTTACATAGGTAGGGTTTGGAAATTGAAGACCATGAAGACCAAGCAGTGATGGTGGCCACCTGGGCTGAAAAAATCCAGTTGTTCACAGGGCTTCAGGAGCTTGCTAAGGATATGTTCATCAGACTGGAGGCAGGAATAAACCTTTTCTCCTGCTTGTCTGTCTGGCTTGGAAGGGTTATTATTTTTATCTGAATGTTTATTTTTTAATGCTTGTGACAGACTGTTCTGTTGCTTGCAGGGAAGAATGTTATACACAGTGTATGTTGTGAAATGTGACATTAAACAAATGTGAAAGTCTGCTTTCTCCCATCTTTCTCATTTTTCCTTTCATTTCTGTCCAGTTGTGGTCAGCCACAGTATTAAGTTCTTGTTCCTTATCTCTGAGACATACCTTAGACTATCAGGACAGTTTGTCTCAAGGAATAGGCAGAGTCTACTCTAATTATTCATGGTGTCCTAGAAGAGAGAGAACTGAGACTAGTCAGGAGGAAAGTACAAAGGTGAAAACATGGTAGGCTTTTAACTGGAACACATTGGAGAGAAGTCCAGGTGTTATTGTAGGTACTTTTGATTGACCAGTGATATATCTCAGCAGTGTGAACCTTTCACTTTGGGAGAGATGAACAAACATTTTGGCATACCTTCCCAAGAGAACTGCTGTATGATTGAAAAAGGGTTGTTGTCATGGTAGGATATTCATAACCAGGAAAAATCAAAAAAGAAGAAAGACCATATACCAATTCTGGACCTCCCAGCAAGCTGACCAACTGCAATTTCTTAAGTTTAATGCAGTGAGAAACACTTTGTAGCAAATAGTAGTTAAAAATGCATGTATTTTGTCATGTAAGAATGTTTTGTCATGTAAGAGTATAAGGGTTTTAGTGTGAATTTTACTTCAGATAACATGCCATAAGTCTTTGTCATTTATTTGTTCTTAACTTTTCATGTACACGGCCCTTCACAGGCTGCAAATTCAGACAGTTATTTTACTAGTAACATAATTTTTATTTAATATATGGCTTGTATTCTTCTCAAACTGCTACTTAGAGGTACATTTTAAATGTGACCTAATAAAAAAAGAAAAATAATTATATTAGTTGGTTTTAAGTTGGTATGAAAACCAGTTCAGCAATCTCTTCTGCTGCAGCTTCATATGATAAGGTGGATGAAGGAAAAGACTTGGCTAAATGTCAATTAAGTGCAGATACCTAGAGCTCTAGTGTTCCTGGATACTTGTAAATTCAAGAAGTAGCTGAGCCTTCTGGTTACACTTGTAATAAACTAGTCTTTAAGTAGGGAGTGAAGGAGTAAGAATGGAGAATGCTACTTCTTCCAATGATCAGTCTTAGTTCCCTCACAATGTGAGCTTGTCATCAGCACATTAAACTGACAGGGGTGTGTCTGCTGTACTGAGTGGTTTTGGGGTTTTTTTCTGCATTAAGAAGGAAAGCATTGGGCTATATTTTTCAACTTGAGAGTGTATGCATTAAATATCTGTATCCTTTTGAATAAGTGGGAGCAATAATTCTATTCTTGCAGATAGAATGCAAATATAATATTTTTTCTTTTAGCATGTTAATTCAGTAAGGAGATTAATATAAGCTTCCAAACTTCTTAGTCAAAATCTTTATTCTCTGCAGAATGCAATACAATTACTACTTGGATACTGATAGTAAATGAACTGTTTTATTGAATAGTCGTAATGAAATATTGGAGGCTGGTGTGTGATAGTTCTTTTAAAGAGTACATTCAAGGAAGACTTTGTAGAGAAGGCAAAAGAGGGCAGGAAACTTGTGTTTCAAAAGAGAAAGAAGTGGCTGTTAGTGGAGCAGTGGCAGTCGCTATTATAGTCTGTTGGTACTTCTGACTTCCAGTATGGTTTGGAATCAAATTCTTACCTTCAGGCACATAATTTATTAATACTCTGTTTTAAGAATAGGAATTAGGGTTATTATGAATGATTAATACTACTATTTCAAGGATTGATATATCTTTTGCAATACTGAGTAGCATGAGCCTTTTTTTTTTTCTTAATTTTCAGTCCTAGTGTCAGTTTACAGTAAAATTCTTTACACCTGAAATAATGATCAAACTAATTATCAAGGAAGCCAAGAACAGGTCAGGTTAGAAGGATGTCAGAATGTCATCTAGCCCAGCCTTCAACTCAAAGCTGTGTGATCTATGAGAGCAGAACAATTAATTGTTAGCACTTCAAAAGAATATTTTGTTACCTTTTGAAGACTTTGTGTTGTCCTTCTGAATGACAGACTCTCTGCTATATATTTTTGCACAGAATACTGATGTTGGACTTTAAGTAGAAGTTTAAGTAGAAGCTTGTTAGGAATCTTCTTTAGAGACAGAACTTTTTTTACAAAGACCATCAGAAAGTCTGAAACTTTCCTCCAACTCTGGAAGCCCTGCTGACAATCCGGTGTTACATTCCAAATTTTGCTTTGGGAAATGGTATCTCTAAATGTAGAAAATGTTTTGGTCAACCATTTGTTACTGGACTTTTTTGTTATATATCAAATGATGGTACCAAAATTCTGGTTTTACAGAACATAACGAGGCGGTTTGCTGGTTTTTACTATGGCTCATTAGGAGTCCAGAAGAGAGTGCTCTAGTTTTTCATGTTTAGGTCTTATGTGTATGTCTGTGGAACCAATTTTTTTCCCTGCCCAACTGCTCAACAGTTTATTTCTTATTTAATTGATTTGTGGCATTGAATATTGTCTCTTTCTTTCTTTTTTCCAGTGTGACAATGCAAAAGGACTCAAAGCCTTCTACGATGCAATAAAATATGGACCTAACCATCTGATGGTTTTTGGTGGTGTATGTGCAACAGTTACTTCTATCATTGCTGAATCTCTAAAGGGATGGAATTTGGTTCAGGTAAGGCATGGAATGAAATATATTCTAATGCTGACTGACTTGTGTCTCTGGACTTTAAAAAATTTTAGAAACTTAGGTTTGATGCTTTCAAAGCTTAGAATTTTGTGTAATTTTTATGTTTCAGTTTTGAAGGCCAGTGAAATTATGTGCAAAGATTAGTTATTTGTATATGGTTATGGATTTTAAGGCTTGGCATTTCAATTGTACTCAAAAACTTGCAAGTTTGGGGCAGCAGTCATGTCTCAGTAGGTTAATTATGTAAAAATAATGTTTCTCAGAAAGCAACCTAGGTAAAATCAAGTCCAGGTATGGTAGGGGGGCAAACCTAGGACTTTTGAAAAGTTAGAAGAAACAACTCATCAGGCCTTAAATTATGGTACTTCAGGGTATTTACTCAGTCTGTACTCAGTCAGAATGCAGTAATTCCTATGTACTTTAAAAGTACTGGAAGTGCATAAATTCTAAATAGTGACTGGGTTCATGTCTCAGTATTTAACTCACGAAGCACATTTATTCCCAGTTGTTCTTCTTTCTGACTTTCTCAAAGGTCAAGTTTGTGGGAAGGTTTCCCCTGCTGAGGAATCAGAATTTATTAATACTGATCTCTACAATGCAGATGATAACAGCATGATTTTCTTCATTTATTCAGTCATTTGACTAGTGATAATTTTCAGATGGATGGCTGCTCACATAGCCATCTAGTTTTGCTTTTCTAATGTGGAAATACCCTGGCTTTCTACTCAATATTCATATTGGCCAAAGATACTCTTCTATTTTTTTTTTTTCTTAAAAACTCTAGATTATTCTATAGCAAAATAAAAAATATATAAAAATTACCTGAGGTTACAGTTACAAAGAGGCTCTTCTTTTCCACCTGGAATACTCACTGAGAGTAGTGCAGCAAGAACAAATGAGGCATAATTAAGTTTGTGAAGAAGATGATGATCAGAGTACAAATGGGAAAATCTTAGGAGGATAATTAAAGTAGCTTGTTAACTGTGTTTGCAATGCTTGTCAGATCAGATGTTTTTTTCTTCTGCTTTGGGATTTTTTTTCAGATGTGAAGAAAAATTCCTCTGTGGAAACCAAATAATAGTGTGTCTCTAGGGAGAATGGAGAAAATAACAGAAAGCTTGAAACTAGCCTTTAACACTCTCTCTTAAAATTGGCCTAGTTCATGACCTATAATGAAGTATGTGGCTGAAGCTCTGTTGTTTTTTTGAATTTGTCACATGGAATTTCTGAATGATGTAGGATGTTTTAAACAGCTGGATTTCATTGTGCGAAAAATCTTTTTATTTGTAGACAAGTTCTGCCTAATACAATCTGGAAATCAATTTATTCCTGAAGCTGCTCAGTCTGAGGAAGGGTGATTAGAAAGCTTTTAAAATCCTGATTTTATCAATATATACATTCAATTATAGAATAATATGAAGTATTTCTACCAGAGAGCATTTATTTCTCTGTGTTTAACCACTGTGGCTGTGACTATATCTTAAACATTATTTATGGTAACTGTTCATCAAGGTATTCTTGACTGCTTAGCCTTAGTATCCTATGAGCACTAGATAAATCCCCACATGGAAAAACCATTCTTTGTGTCAGATTTTTATATCTTGATTGGCTGAATAATGAGAAAACTACAACTAACAGCATGGCTGGGAAATGTGGCAAGGCTTAGTAAATAGTATAGCAGCAGTGGCAATAATCTAAACACTGTTTGTGAAAGTGTTATGTCATAGTGACAGCAATATGTGTATCTGCAAATCACCAGATGTAGCATGTATAAGATAGCAGGGAAACAGAGTACAAATCCTTCCACTCCTCAGGATCCACTGTCATAAGTGTCTCCGATTAAAAGCATAACTTGAACAGAAGGAGAAGATAGAAATCTGTAGTTCTCAAAAGTGGAGCAATAATATTCAGCCTGAAAAGATACAAGGCTGTCCTCCCTCAAAACTTGAAACTTCACCTCAAGGAGTCACAGCAAACTCACATAAATTGTTTTATGAAATAGTGATGGTGATGAAGTCATTTCATGTTGCAGTCAAGAAAAGAAAGAGAGCATAGAGACAAAAACTAACTTGACGTTGTATTATTGAATAGAGGATTTGCATTTGGATGTCTGACTCCAAAGCTTTGTCCCTGTCCTTGTGCCTGCAGTCATAAAAACAAAGCTCTTAGCCCTAGCTGGAACATTTGATTTGATTTGATTTACACAGGTGTCATAAGGTTCAGTAAAGTGATGACTCTCTTACATGCAAGAGAAATTCAGGATGATATGAATAGTCTTGGGAATAATAGGGATGAAAGAAGAATAACAGAATATAACAACTAGAAGAAAAAATACTTTCCTGAGCAAATACAATATGAGGCTTGCTGACTGCAAAATCNNNNACTGCAAAATCATTCTGAAAGCCTTTTAGCCCTAATTCCAAGTTACTGGGTGACTGCTTTTCCTCTGGATGAATTTTTCTTTGCTGCATGTTCTCCATTCTCTAGAGTAAGAAGTTGCCAAAACCAAATAATTGAAGCAAAAGGCCAGGGGTATAAATGTGTGGGAAATTTTGATATTGCATTTTCTACTCAGGAAATTACAGCAGTGATGAGGGAGGGGAAGGAAATAGATTCTTGCAAGGTGGCTTTAGTCTCTACTCTCCTTTACTGTATGCTTTTGATAATGATAGTGTCTTTTTTACTTAACTGGTTAAATCAGGTCACTGACGGCCTGCAGCAATGTGAAATAGGGAAGATTATAGAGGTTGAGAAAAGTCTCAGTCTGATGGTGACATGTCTTATTTCCACATCATATCAAAAACCAGGTACTTTTTCTTCTCCATCTTGACAAATTCTGGTTTAGTTATGATCAGCAGCAGAAAGGGAATTTGTGTTCTCAATTAGCTGCCTTCAACTGCTGGCTGATTTAATTATCTCTTACTGTAACAAAATTAATTATTTTTTAATAGAGCATTTTATATCTGTGAAAGAAGCAAGTTGTTTTAGTCTGCAAAGACTTATGTCATCCTGAAGGACTTTCACTGAGGTATGCACACAACTTGGAAAATGTATTTTGAACAGATATTCTTAGTAGGACAAATGCAGGCACCCATTCTTTAACCTTTCAAATTAAAAGCCTCTCTGTGGGTAATCTCTGTGTGCCAGTGGTCCTTTGTTGAGGACAATCTGAAAAGGGGCTGGAGGCTGCATGTGTGGCTTTGATCTCCAGGCTGTGGAGTGGAATCAGTTTGAACCTTTGGTGTTTTAGTTTAAAAGTGCCAATAATATCCTGTGCCTTTCAGAGTGAGCCTTAAAGGCATGAAGTCATAATACTGGGAAGTTGCTGTTCTGTAGTGGGAATACATCAATGTCAAATTCCTCCATATTACTCTTATCCCCATTCTCTTTCCACTACGTATTTCAGGCAATTAGAGAGTGAAGAAGAATCATGAATAGTATCTCTTAATATCTTGCAAAAGACAAGTTATGTATTTTTATTCTACACATCAAAGCATTCCTGCTAGTATCCAGTTAGTGTAAAATGGAGGAGATAGTTAGCTATTCAGTTTTTCTCTTCTATTTTACTATATTCATCATTATCTCCATGTCTTTTGCCTTCTTACAGTGGCAAAAGTATCTATTTTATAGAGATTGCTGTTTTTCCTGTTTTTCATTGTCATCTCTCACTTTTCCTAATTTGTTTTGTTAACATAAACATTTAATCAGCATGCGGGTTTTGACCACACTGGTCATCTCTTAATCTGTGGTACTCCTCAATTTTTTGAGATTTGTCTTTTTCTTCCATTGTGCCATTGATATTCTCTTAGAGCCTGTTTCATTCACAATTTCATTTAACTCTGGATATAAACTTCTGCCAAAAACAAAGTATGTCTGTGCTTCCTCAGAATATCCTCTGTTTCTACATATTTTATGTAATCTAGTCATAACTGCTGGCTTCTAGGCAAGTATCTCCTTCAGGCTATACAGTGATTAGATCGTAATGACATTCAAAACTGAGGAACCTTATTTTGGATTCAGCATCTCATGTTGGAAAGTTTTCTAACAAAATTATAGGTACCCTAATCATGCTGTATTACTGCTCACTCTTGGGCATATTAATATAGGATGAGTTCCTGTGTTAAAAAGGGGTGTTGGAAAGGGAAAATTCCTTGTTCTCAGCTCAAGGGATCAGATATTAAAAAGCCTACCCTGAGATTTGTTTTATTGTCCCAGAGATCCATAGGTATTCAAGATCCCTGAATCACTGAAAAGGCTGCTGGTGTTCAAGAAAATGGGTGATGTTTCTGGCTTTTGGTTTCCTTATGAGAAAAGTCTGACTTGATTGCGTTGTCAGTTCCTCCTAGTAATTTCTGACCACTGGCCAACCGCAACCCAGTTTTAGCAAGGGATTTCCCAAAGATTGCTAGCTTCTGTACATTTCTGTGAAAATGAGCTTCTGTGGACAGGGATCCATATGAATGAAGAAGAGGAACATAAGCACAGAGAACTTAGGACCAGACATGCTGTGTTGTCCTCCATGTCCAGCTGCTGTTTATGGAGAGGGGATTGACTGGATTGAAAAGATTGTTAAAAAACCAGGAAAAAAAAAAAAAAAAAAAAAAAAAAAAAAAAAAAAAAAAAAAAAAAAAAAAAAAAAAAAGGGAGGGAAAAAACAGGAAGGGGGGAAACCCAGAAGGGTATGGAAGTAGGAGCTGAGCTGAGGTACGTTTGTGTGTTTGTAGAACCCTAGGACACATGTATCTGTAAGAAACCAGGCTTTATTAGGTGTCCGTTACTCATAAAAATTATTGTTAACACAGAATTTCACAGCTGTGTTCAGGTTAAAATTATGTGGTTTAACATAAAAGTACTGCAAGTCATCACAGAGATTTCTATACTGGCCACTGAATCAAATTGCTTCTTGTTAATATCCGAATTTTCTAAATCCTTATACTTTTTTACCTGGAGCTCCATCTTGGACACATAAACATTTGATAAAAGAATGTGGTGTTTTCTTTCCTTTTTAGCCTTCTTCATCATGTTCATTCCAGTACAGTGAGTTTGTGCTGCTTTTGCCTTCACTGCACAATTTTCATGTATTAATTATTTTGAGTAATGAAAAGTGCATTTAAGCTAGTCTTTGGCTAAGAAGATTAGCTACTTCTATCTATGTGATGCAGGCAGTACCTCTTGAAGATGTCTTTTTCCCACTGGAATACAACCCAATGCACCAACAAACTAGAATCTTTGTCGTTTTGGCCCATGTCCTAGGGTGACTTTATGATGCTTGTATCCCCAGCTATTTGGGTTTGCTTTCTGAAAGAACCCCCGTTAAAGGTTTCCTCCCAAATTTACCCTAAACCAGGACAGCCCATAATTCACTGTTGCAATCTTCTACTTCTTTGTCTTCTTCATCTTCTTCTTTTCCTGCACTTTTGTATTTTTTTTTCTCCTGGGATCTGAGGGATTTTACAGATTTTCTGTATTTGTGTTGTGCTTTTAATAGACAAAGTGCATGAAGGAAAGGCACCTCTTGAGGTCTTATTATATAAGGTGCAAACCCGAGGACATTCTGGTCCTGCTTTCAGGAGTTAGCTGAGCATTAGGAAGTTTTGCTCACTTCTCTGTAGGGAATGCCCAGGAGCTCCTGAACAGGAAGAAAACACAGTAGGTCTGACCTTCAGGCAGAATTTCATGTGAAGTTTCTCCTCATTTGAGAGAAGCTGTGATGAATTTGGAGTGAGACAGAGCTTTTAGTTCTGCATATCCTCCCCCTGATACATGTTGCCAGCAGGAGCCCTGCCATTATTGATGAACCCTCCTGAAGATCTGCAGTTGCTGCTGGAGAAGAAGATGCATGGGGAGTTGAAACAGATGATCAGTGACATACCTGCTAATTAGGCTGTGTGTCTCAGTGTGTGGATGGATGCATACATGCACAAGGTAGAGCAGACTTAGAAGCAGTTGCATGTTCAGCTTTCAGCTTATTGAAATGGATGTGGCAGTACAGCAGGCAAGACTGGTCTGGGGCAAAAGAATTACTTTAGTGACAAAAGTTCCTTCACAGGGATGGAGTCCCAGTGCACTATTGAAGTTTTACCCCGGGGGAGACATTTGCATCACTTTTCTGTTAGGAGCAGAAACATAATCCACAAAATTTAAATTGAAAATTTCAGAAAATTTCCAGGCTGAGGTATGGCAAGAAGTGCACATCCTAAATTTCAAATGCACTGCAAGATATAGTAGCACCTTCTTTTCTCTATTTTTCACCTGCCTAAATGCATGACGTTGATTTATACGGGTTAACCTGTCTTTCCATCAATTTGAAACTGTCTTCTAGATGTGCTTTTTCATCTTGTTTGTCCAGCAGAAAATATCAAAACTACAGTATATAGTCTAGTTCTTGTCTTTGATCCAATGTCTAAGGTTCAGTTCACTACATAAAGTGTGAATAAAGGTTTTTAATACAGCTCTGGAGTTAGGTCAAAGCAGTTCAAGACAGCCTGTGTATTTATTCTAACATGATTTGCATGCTCTGGCAGGAAAAAAACCTAATTTTTTATTATTTTTCTTCTTCTCAGCTGTTTGCACATATTCATTCAACCACTTTCATTTAGTGTTGGATCAATAATATGAAATGAATGAATGATGGTCTCAGGAATAGACACACACTGAAAAGGCAAGGGTGTCACTTTGCCTTGCAGTATAATTTGTGCCTGGGAAAACAGTTAATTCTGAACAAATCTGATATTCCCTCTGTCTGAATCTGAATAGTCTCTTGAACAAAAATAAAATACATTAAAAAATGTCTCAAACACACAGTCTAATACATAGGCATAGTTTTTTTTTTTTCCAAACACAAAGCCTTCTGTTATAATGCTATCTCACGTTACTGGTGTTT
The DNA here is from genome assembly GCA_013389925.1 of Aegithalos caudatus. Taxonomy (NCBI): domain Eukaryota; kingdom Metazoa; phylum Chordata; class Aves; order Passeriformes; family Aegithalidae; genus Aegithalos; species Aegithalos caudatus. The sequence goes on from WEIU01015886.1 coordinate 194,171, forward strand.
AAATGTCCAGGTTAATTTATAATTAGAATAAATAATGGCTGTGTACTTTGGCATTTGGGAATTTTTTTCCCTCTGTATAAGTTTTTATTGTCTCACTGCTTGTATTGCTGCATTTTTATTTATTTTTTTTTATTGTTCTTTTTTCTTTTCCATTTTGTTCATTTCTATAAAACAGGCTTGAAGTCTTTTCTCATTTGGCTTTTGTAGCCCCACAGCTAGGTTAGACTTGCCAGGTAGAATCTTACTTACCAACATGTTTCAGTATTGCACCTTACAGCTATTGCAGGGCTTCCTTCCCTGCTACAAAGGTATCCCTTAGTGTTCCCTTAGGCTGCTATTTGCTGGTGCATTTTCTGGAGGGGTTTTAGGAGGGGAGGTGAGAGGCAACTTTGGTTCCCTTCTCTTCCTTCTCTCCTCTGCCCTGTCCTCATATGATAGGCAGACTTAAGGTTTGTTTCTTTGTAAAATCACTTGTAGCTCAGCATCTTCTTTATGTTGAATGGATGACTGTGATATGCACCTGTTTTTTGGGGTTTTTTTCAGGTTTGAGATTATTTTTATGACACATTTTCTAGTACCTTGTCAGATGTCTGGGTTTTTTTACGGTCTAACCCACTGGACAAAAGTGCTGCTAAATTTTGTTACAGCATTGTATTTTCACTTGACTTTCTCTGGGAAATGTCATTCAATTTGTGGAGATATAGCTCTGTGACACTAATGCCCTATTAATTATAATATTTGATTTATTCACAGTTATGCCAGCCCAAAGAATCACATTTTGATTCATTAATCCCATTTATTTCATTACTCTGTGACCCAAAAAGTTGTCCCATTGTTTAGAGGGAGCATTTTTATAGTTTCTTAGCAATTGCAGCACTGAATTTTGAACTGCCTTGCATTTTCCCCTATGCCTGACTTCAAATCTTGCTTCTCTCTCATTGAAAGCTATCTCAGGGAGATCAGATGCTAATCAGCTGTCCATCTGTATATGGTTTTTCTCCTTTAAAGGTTATATTGATTTAAAGCTACCTTATTTTACTGAAAGTCACTTTATCACTTTTTGGTTGATTTTTGGCAATCATTAATTTATTCCAAAATGTTTAGCCTATAATATTGTATTTATCTGACTACTGCAATATTTCAAATATTCTAGGAAATTGGCTTCAAGCTTCTTTTACTGCCAAATCCCCAAATGTTGTTGTTTGGATTATTTTCACTACACCTAAGATTTCTGCACAGCTGGAATTGGTTATTTTGGTATGCTACTTGTCAGAGTGACTACTGTGATTTGTTTCTTAAACAAGTAGCACTGAGTGTGCTCTACAAAACCGGCTTGCTGAGCTGTTTCTCAACAGCCTGCTTGGAAAGCCCTGGGGTTGTTTTCTCTCCAGTCCCTTTGACCAGCCTTGAGTGGCCTTATGTGGAGTGGCACCCTCTGCCATAGCTGCTGTTCTTGGAAATACACAAACCTGTCCACAGTAAGAAGGCAAACAAAACAAAAACTAATAGTAACTAGCAACTAACAAATACAGCTTGACAACTAAGTGAAGGCAGAATTGATATGATAAATTTTGTTGCTTCATACTGTGGCTCCCACAGCCTTAAATTCACTTCTTCATTTCATTCTCTCTCATTTGAATGTTTTTCTTCATGTCACTGTTCTATTATAGAACAAGGAAAGCATTTTCATGTGGTAAATCAACCTGCTTTTCCCTGAATGCTGTTTGGCAGCAGTTACTTAATTACTTAATAATTTTGAGGAATAGCCTAATTCATACAAATTTGGCATCAGCAGCTCTTGGGCATAAATTGAATGCACCAATAAATTCCAAAAAGAATAATCATTGTCATGAAATTTTGAAATTTAAATAAAATAATTATTGACCTTTAAAAACAGAGAAAGTTTAATTGTGCTCCATTAAAGAAGTAATTCAGTGGTGGTATGTTTATAGAAAAGCAAATGCTAAGGTACAAATTATCACATAATAGAAGCTGTTCTAAGGGCATGATTCTAAAAGTCACTGTGGGTTTCTTGGTATGTGATTCATCTAGGATTGAAACCTACATGAATGACATCTGTTTTAATTTTTGGTATTCTCAGTACACAATGCACTTAGAACAGTTCCTGGGGACTTGTAGGTTTTGCCACATGCTTTCTCCAGGCATCAGTTAAGTTTTGAAACAACTGGGAAAAAATAAGGCCAATTGAACAAGTGATAGTTATGTTTTAATTCGACATTAAGTGATTTGGAAGCACATTTATTTCCTTTATCCTTAGTTATCACACATAGAAAAGCAAGAATCTCAGTGTCAGACAAAAGAAATGATCAGCATAGCTCAAGAACCTCCAGACTGTGTTGGAAAAACAGCCTTGCATACAAATTGTGACTGAAACAATTTGTAATTGGAATGAGAAGCTTTGTTTGGCCCTAGGATTACACTGAGAAGAGGAACATATTGCTCAGCTCTTAAGCATTGACTTACAATGTCATTTCCCTTTCCTTCTCATCACATTTAAAACTTACAGCTATAGATAGCTTAAGTAACTGAGTCTAAATTTATTTTTACACTAGAAAATAGTTCAACATTTGCACCTTTCCAGTCTTTCAGACTCTCTTCTTGGCTCTATGGATTTTAATTCCAAACTGTAGTTGCAAATCCAGATTTACTTTGATTTCTTGTTTTACCTTGATTTCATTCATTGTTAGATGTGTAGCTTGAAATTTCTGAACTCTGTGTTAAGCCCTAACACCTTCTCCTAATTCTCAAGTAAAGGAGGGCGTTTCTCCAGTGTAGTCCCCATCCTCCCTTACCCTGTAGAAGTCCATTGGACTTTGTTATCCAGGAGATAGCCCGTCACAATCTGATTAATAAACTGCAGCAGGATTGGCAATATAACCACCATGAGCTTTGTTTGTGTTATGATGCAACACTAAACTAGGAAAATTTTATAATTATTTATAATTAAGCTACTGTGAGGGCACAGTGTGTATCAGGATGTGAATTCATTATGTCAGTTTGCTTTCTGAAAGTAAAAAAAAAAAAAATAGTGGCTCAGCTTCTGGAGGGTTTGTTTAAGTCCATCAGTATTCAGATAAGGAAATAAGTATGCATGTGACTGGGGAGTGGCAGGTTTCCAGCAATCTAAAATATTGCATGAAGTGCTTGGGAGCTACAATTTTGTATTCATTTTAAGCACTGTCTTCCTGACATAAATCAAGAGTTAATTTGTTCTGTTAAAAAAAAAAAAAAGGCAAGAAAGTTCTTCATCATAGCCCTTTTGAAAAGCTTGTAGAAGAGTGATGACAGTCTCTATCTGAAATAGTCTACAATTGCCAATCAAAAGCTGGATGCTTTTCTGCATTTTTCCAGTGGAGGGCACGAAGATGGTCAGGGGTCTGGAGCATCTCCCCTGTGATGACAGGCTGGGAGTTGGGGTTGTTCAGCCTGGAGAAGGGATGGCTCCAGGGCCTTATAAGAGCCTTCCAGTACCTAAAGGGAGTTACAAGAAAGCTGGAGAGGAGCTTTTTACAGGAGCCTGGAGAGATAAGGCAAGGGGTAACAGCTTTAGACTGAAAGAGGATAGGTTTAGATTGATTATGAGGAATAAAATCTTTACTGTGAAGGTGATAAGACACTGGAGCAGGCTGCCTACAGAACCTATGGATGCCCTATAGCTGGAAGTATTCAAAACCAGGTTGGAGGAGGGCTCTGAACAACAGCGGTCTGGTAGAAGGTGTCTCTGTCCATGAAAGTGAGTTTGGAACTAGGTGATCCTTAAGGTCCTTCCCAAAAAAAAACATTCTGTCATTTCAAACAAACTCGTAAATTGGATCCACTAATCTGTTTGGGAGTATCTGTAGCTGCAAGTAAAAGATCACTTCTGGGAAAGTGGCAAACACATGCATCCTTGCTAATAATGGAGCTTTTTGCTATAAAGACATACTTCTGCTAAAGTGATAATTTTCCTCATGTCTCTCACTTACTTTAAACAATCACTTCAAAATTTTGTGTGGTAAGCAAATTTTAGCTGCTTCATTTTCAAGGCTCAGAATGCTAGTGAGAAAAGCAGAGTGACTGAGAAAGCAATAGAGATGATCAGTATTATGTTTAGCTCTTACTGACAATATGAAAATTTAATAGTGATGTGTACCTATCTGTATATGTATGCATACATGCATATCTATTTAGAATCATCTAAAACTGTTCTCAGTCTCTTTTATGGCTCGGTCTATTGCTGGTGGGCACTGGCATGTTTCAGACAAATGTAATTGCATTCTCATACATTACATCAGGAATCATGCTCATTCAGAATTATGGTTGACATGGGTAAGTGCTTCATAAGCAGCCTGCTTTGAAATTTTCTTCTTGTAATTTTCTACTCTGCAGTTATTTTGCCTTTTACCTGTTTTGTTTTATTCCGCTTGCTTGTGAGAAGTTAAAAAATAATCTGATTTGCAAATCTGAAAGTGAAGGAAGGGCTAGAACAAAGAATTAAATTTTATAGAAAAATCCAGTATGTTAATTTTGGATCTTGATGCAGGAATCCAGAACTACAGATTAGGGACTGCAATCAGACCAGCCTGGAAGAAATTTGTCTATAGAGACAGAAGTTTAAGAAGTAATTTTTACCTAGCAAATTTCATTCTGTCTCTTCAAATTCTCATGTCTTAGCTATTAAAATTCAGTAAAGTTGCAGTTGCAAAATCTGCTAATGCTTAATGAAATTAACGTTAATGTTGATTATGTGTTCTTGGAGTCATTGTGAAAACTCTGGTGACCAATCTGATTTTGTCCATGTTTTTGAAAGTCTGTATGGAAGTGTGATAAAATCCTGTCTTTATGCTTGTTTTAGCTTGGGAGGAAGTGAGAACATGCAGACAATCGTTTCTTATCTTTTTGCTTTGTTAGAGCAAAGGGCAGAATGATGAAACTACAGGGCCCTAAGTTTCACTGCCTGACTACTCACCTTTATTGCTTGAGACCTCAAGCTATAGTTTTTGCAGCCATGATAATCTTAGAGTCCTGTTATATGTAGACTCTACTCAAGGTGGCAGGAGGCAAGTCTTCAATTAGAACACAAATCATCTTCATAACAAATGTGCTTGCACTGGCTTGACTTGTCTCCTATTCACTGTCCAATTGTTAGATCACAATAAGATCTAAAGTTCTGCAAATTAATGTTGCTTTAAGAAAAGTGTGTAGGTAAGTTGCTGTTTTTTGTTTTGTTTATAATTAAAGCATTGAAACAGAAGACAACAAAACTGAGTAATAATCTTTGTACAAATAATACTTTGCTTTTCTCTTTCTGTTAGCCTCATTCTTACTTTTCTATTTCCCATTGCCACGTGCAGTACTAAGAGGGCCTAAAGGCAGCACTTTGCCAATTAGTCATGCCTTGCACACTGCTCATTTGAACAGCAGGCATTTATTTTTATGTCCAGAAGTCCACGTTTATTGATGCAAATGAACCAACAGAGGGAATCTCATAGTTAGTTCAATGGTCTAACTGGTTGTGTGAACAAGGAAAATGAAACCTTAAATGTTGTTGTCCAATACTCTAGTGTTTCACAGGCAGATTATTACAGTATTATAATCACCTTGGAAAGACAGCTTGTGCCTCCAGTCACAAATGAATTCACACAGAATATGACATTCTTAGCATAGTTGTAAAGGGAAGAAGTTGCTGGGCAGTAAATCTTAGAATTAATGTTTACTGAGAATAAGTGATTGAGAGTGCTACTTTGGAAGTCTAAGCTACCTGTCCAGAGACTACATAAATCCTACCTGAATGTTTTCCTCAAAAGCTCCATTTATAAGAGGTATACTTTCAGAAAGCAAGGGTAATATTATTGCCTCGGCTCCCTAGATGAATAATGAAATGTGCATCACTTGAATTCTCTAGAGCATCAGACCTGTCCATGTATGAAATGAGTTTTGGTAACCCCACTATATGAGGACACCTTGGGGCCCAGTATCTCATAAACTTACCATCAGACTTTGCCCTTGATCCTACACTGCTTCACAGTATAAATGTCTCTCGTTCTGCATCTCTTCTTGGTAGTCAACTACTGGGTTCTGTCAGGAGGGGTCTCATCCCAGGTGGTACTGCTTGTTTGCCAGGAGTTTTGGCTGCAATTTTTACAGTTATTATGAAAAAAAAAAAAAAAAACAAA
>WEIU01015886.1:217956-235865 GCA_013389925.1 Aegithalos caudatus
TTTTTTTTTTAACAAGAGAGAAGGGTATGTGAGTCAGTTAAAATTTCCCTTCCCACACCTTCTCTAATTTAGTTTTAAGTGCCATTGAAACGTGTCTGCAATAATAATTTCTTATTGGCGTAGTGTTTTGTTCTTATGAGTATTTTTGCAAGTTTGCATCACTTTATAAAGCCTAAACAGACTCTAACAAACCATTGCACTAGAATTCCTATAAAAGGATTTCTAATGGTTAAGTTGGTTTGCCTTCAGTAAATTTCAAATGACAAATATTTGTCAAGACTAAAGATAAGTTTTTGGTACTAGTTTCTGTGTAAAAATATAATTTCACTTTGCTTTAGTTGATGTTTAACAAAATATGTCACTGTTCAATCACCAAGAAAGAAGCTTTCCAATCTGCTGCTAATGCTGCATTAACAGATATTCTGGCTTCTTTTCTAAACTTAAAACATTTCACTAAAGATTTATAGCTGGGACAATATTTAATTCCTCAAAATAATTACTCTTGCCAATCTTTTCACACACCGATTTAGTATGGAGTGAGTTTATTAACAAAGGGATGCTTTTAATACCTGACCTAATTTCTCAATGTGGTCAGTCAGAAAGAGGGAGCAAGAGCCTGCCCTCTAGGAAACAAGATCAGCCTTCGAACTAGGTGTTGCCTTCAAGAAGAGTCTTAAGAAGAGTCTTTCCCCATCGACTGCAAAAGAAGGCTAGAGAGACTAAAATAGCTTCTGTGACTAGTCTGGATTTCTAACTCATTAAAGAGGCTTAATTATATCAACATGTTGGAGATTCTTCTGTGATATAAATTCACCTTCCATCTGTACAACCTTTTCATCTTTTTCTTTTTTTTTTTTTTTTTTAGTTTTTTTGCTTCTAGTCAAAATATCTGCTCCACAAGTGTCTCAGTTAATATGGGAATATCGTTGAAAACTTTTCCAAATTTCTTTTTCAGAAAAATGCAGAGATCATTTGCAGGGAGACAGTAAAACACTACATAGCCTCTCACTGCATGTTGCTCATTTCAAGAGGAACTCGCAAGGAGCTTGGCGTTCTTTGTAGTTTGCACACCCAGTTGGTAGAATTTAATATAAAACAACCCCTGAAAGTGCCACTGAAAATCAAACGTGTTTGGCTTATGTGTAGAACACCTCCCATGTAGATCCATGCTCACTACTTGATTAAAGATCAGCCATCACTTTCACACAATACTTGAATTTTCTACAGGAATCTAGGTGTGATGTATTTGTAATACAGCATAACTAGAGTTGACATACTTGCTTTCAATAGTTCTGTAGAAATGTATCTGTGCTGGTGTTTATCCTATAAATTTTTGCTTTTATTAATGGAATTTTTGTTCTCCTGATTCAATTAAAATTATTTTTTTTTAAATGCAAGGTACAGAGTTTTTTCTTTGTCCCATAATGTTTACTTAAAAGCTTTCCCTCACCAAGGCAAGTGTGCTGTTATATGTATTTTGAATTTCTGGTCTGTTTATTTTTCATATCAGTACCTACTGTTTACAATTTTTTAAAAATTGATAAACCCAAGGAAATATATCTTTCAACATCAGAGTCCTTTTTGCCATCTTTTTCCTGTCTCTTTAATATTCATTACTACTTTGTAGTTGAAAAATTGAAAAGTGACTTTGCAGAACTGCATTTTTTTTTCTGTCTACAGTCAGTAGGGAGTTTTGGCTATGATTGTTTTATGGGTTTTTATATAATTCTCTGACATGCTTCAATTTTACCTTTGGATGTTTCCATTCTTCACCTACAGCTTTAGTTTTATGTACCTTTTAAGCCCACATTTTTTCTGCCATGTCAAGTTTATTTCCAAAGTAACTTTGCTATATTCAGGTTCAATTTTATCATAAATAAATTTCATTTCCACTTAATCCATATTGATATGATTTAGCTGCATTACTTATTTGCTTACTATAACTCAGGTGCCCTATGGTTCAGCTTATTTCACATAAGTAAAAGTGGATTGTTTCGTGATTATGAACTTCCAAATATCATTGAATGAATCACTCAGAAGTTTTAAACAAGCCATCACTTTATGGAGAGCAGTCCAGGGAAACTTATATTGTTGGAAGCAACATTGTGCTGACATTAAATGAAAATGGAAGAACATTGCAGTGGTTTTAGCAAGCTAAGGATTTTATAAATAAGGAAGTTCACTGTCATTTTGAAACTATTTTTATTTTCATTCTTTTGTTTTATGGAAACTAAATATAAAAAGTGGAAATTTAATAACACTTTTCAGCTAGCCCGAAAAAAAATTTATACACAATTGCACACTGGTACTTTGGAGTTATCCAGAATAATCTCAAGATTTTACACCCTACAAATCCTGCCGCTCCATGTGTAGTCATTTTCTGTCAACTTACTACAGTAAGTAGTATTAAATGAGACCTGTAACAGTTCTTATGAGGGGGTAAAAGAATGTCACCTCAGCTATCTTGGAAATGAACTGGAAGGTAAGAAAATAGTGGTTTTTGGCTCAAAGATGTAAATGGAAGTAGTCTCTTTTGAAGTGTTCTATTTCTGTCACCATGTAATTAGCATGCAACACAAATGATTATGGTTAAAAAGTGGGCTCTGTCTTTGTGCTAATCACAGTGCAGTCAGACTGACAAGTAACATCCCTTTGGTCAGCTGCTGGAAAGTTATTCACCGACCTTAATGACTGCAGGGAGCAAAAAGGATTCTATTTTAAAACCTCGACTGTAGCTTATGAAGTGAAATAATTTCATCTTTAAACTGTTGGTTCAGTAAAGGATATCAAGTTATGGATATTCTCTTCAGAGATTTCTTTCATTTTAGGAGATAACTGGGAACTGTCATGATGAGACAGAACTATTAGTCCATCTGATGTAAACCATGAACGTCAAGAAAGGTCTTGTTAGATTTAAGTAATTCATAAAACTCACTGAATCTGAAGATGATTGCCCAGTGTTGCATTGCAAGAGCTGAGACAGGGTTTGATATTTCATTTAGATATATCCAAAAAGTGTCTGCATGTTTCTCTAGTTCATTGTTACTCTACTGGATGTTTTCAGCTATTTTTTATGGGTTTCCTTACAAACACTCTTCAAGCCTTTCCATTTTAATGTAGATCAAGGTATTAGGAAAAATTACTTTCATTACAGAGTTTCATAATAATAGTATAATGCAATCCTTTTCTCCTTTGTCTCTAAATAAAATGTAGAAATGCTTTATTTTCTTTTTATTTTTATACTTTTTTTAAAAAATCCGTTTTCTTCTAAATTAATGGGTCAGGTATACCATGTCATTTTTTTTTTCTTGCTATATTGTTGAAATTCCCCTTGCTTCCTCAAGAAATTTCAGATCTCTGCCTTTCCCCTTCTCTGGGCATGGAATTAATTTTATCCTAATATCATTGATACTTCACTTTGAATTGTTTTTGCTTGTATGGCTTTGCTGAACTTTTTCCATTTGTAGATTTTTCTGCAACAGATTTTCTCTGGGTTTTGTATTTTTATTTTTAAGTTTGTTACATCCAGATCGGTTTGATTTTTGAAGGTGCACCTCAGTGGAGTATAATTAAGCCCTGTGTGATCATTTTCATCAGTACATACTGTTTCATGCATACTTGCATCACCAATTTAATTTTGATATTTTATAGCTGCCAAGTAATTAATTTAAAAATGTATTTTAAAATATAGAATGTAGCTCTAATTCCCATTTTTAAATGGAAAGCAAACAGAACAAAAGTTTGCCAAAAAAAAAAAAAAAAAAGCCCTAAAAGAACTACTTCAGGTTATCTGGAACACATTAAAATATCTTGAACCAAATGTCAGAAATTATAGTTATGAAATATGCTACTAATCAGTAACCTTCAGTATGGTCCAGGCCATTCTATTGCTCAGATTTCTACAGAAGAGGAGTTTAATAAAATCTTTGTGTTTATTTTTGTCTATGATTTTATAGTGAATACGATCGTGAAGGAAGAGGATGTTTAAACTATAAATTTTTTCAAATGAAGATTATTCCTTTCACATTAGAGAGATCCTTCTGTGTCTTACAGGATAAGATAGATCAAATAGAAGAAAATATATTCTGAGACACAAAAACAACATAATAGACTTTTCAGTTGTCTATAGATAATGAATGAAAAACATTGATAGCACTTCCATCTTCTATTTCAGTTGTTTTTAAGGACTCATTTATAAGGAGCTTTTTGTCCCATTTGGCTGACAAATGCTGATGTCTGAATCTTGATGCAATCGGCATCTTTTCCTCTTACTAAATCATTCATGAATATTGCACTACTTTTAGACTCTTTATTCTGTCAATGACTTTGGTAAAAATAGAAATAGAGCTTTTTGATTTCAGTGAGGCATTCATAGTTGATGCAGATCATTAGTTTTTTTAAATGCATAACTCATGGATTCTAATTTTACAGTCTTCAGGGTTTTAATCTGTTGGTAGTGTTTGCACTCTGATTTTAAGGGAATAATTTAATTAGCTTTTTTGGTACCAAATGAAATAAATAACTCTACACCAGTAGATACATACACATAAAACAGGAGTAGTTAAATGACATCTCCAAGAAAAAAGAGGAAAGATTATAAGCCACAAACATAAAAAATTAAAAGAATCAGGGTTATTCAACTTCTATGAGAAGAAAAGGTAATATTAAACAGTTAAACTCTATACAAAACAAAGGGAAACAAGAACTGTTTCCCAAATCCTTATGTGACCTTTAATTAGGAAAAAAATATGTTTGTGTTTTTAACTAGTAATAAGAACTTTATGCTTCAAGATGTATGCTGTGTAAGAGCTACAGAGCTTAAAGAGGAAAATGTCAACCAGAAGAAAATTTGTTGCTACAAGTAAACCTGTTGAGGTGCACAAATGCTTCTGCAGAACTAGTAAAGGCAGAAAAAGACAGAGTTGTATCTTTATTTTAAAATAATCATAATTCTAAAAAGGTGTTTACAAAGAAAAGAGTTTGTAATAGCGACAGCTAATCTCTGACCCTTTTTAACTTGAATCAAGTTGAAAAGTTGAAGAAAAAACCCATTGAATTTATACCAGAAATTTCTGATATTCAAGAAACCCTTTTCCATCCTGAAAAGCTCAATAAGTATAACACATCCTCTGCCTTGTTTTTTTTTAGAGAGGTTTTCACTTTTCTGCTTTGCAGGAGCTTTAGAAATAAAGAAATCTGCACTACTTGGGCTTTGCAATGAACCTGCATGAGAATTGCACTGCTCATAAAAAATTTACTCTAGCTTGTCTTAGCAGGGGTTGCCTTAAATTTAATTGACAAAAATAAGCAGATTAAGACAGGAGTAAGTAGGTGAAGACAGATATCTACCAAGTCTCATCACAGTAACAATACATAAGGTTTAGTTTGAGGTCAGTTAGCTTTTTAGATACCAAAAGCATTTTGTCCTTTTCTTGTGTTAAGCCACTTACCATGATTGTTTGTGTGGAAAATGGAATATGTTTGGTTTCTTTTTTAATGTATGTTTACTGCTAAATGAGTTTAAAATGAAAGTCAAGAAATGAAAATGCTTACATAGCAAGAAAAACAGAATTTAGATTATGTGGCAGGTTTTTGCTGTTGAAGAACAGGCAGCTGCTTCTTAGTGATTTCTCTTTTTATAGAATTGAAAGAGAAGAGATGAGCAAACTCTAATAGAAAAACCTTAATTTGAATGATATGAGAATGTCTTTCACAGCAGAGGAAGCAAATTGTTGTATGAACTGTGTTTATTTTACTCAACGTTTCTTTGATGAGAACTTGCCCTTCATTTGAAATTCTGTAGAACATTAACACAACACTTGGCTCCTATAGAAAAGGCTGTAATAAGTGATGGTAGTCACTTACTTCTGGGTTCAAAGGAGCTGATCTTCTTAGGGCAATGGAAGGACATCACTTGGCTTTGGATTAGGGCTTTGTGCAGGAAGTGGAAATGGAAGGCCCATGTTACAGAGTGTTTCTGGAATAAATTTAAATAACCACAAGGTTAAAAGATAGGAGCACTGTTGTCTTCTAGAAACTTCTCTGTCCAGTTTTCTTTGTGTTGAGGAGTTGTAGCTCACACGTACAGTGGTGTTCTATACTGTTAGATGATGTACTGAAAGAAAGAACAAAATTAAATGGAACACCACATCTGCTGAAATTTTACTGCAACTGCTTGATGCTGGATTGTATAATTTTTTTTTTCTTCTGTGGAAATGTAAAGCATGTGTCATATAAGCAATGGTCTTTTTCAGTTGCGCCCTTGGAAGGACAGTGAGAACTGATTGAAAGGAAAATGCCAGAGAGTTTGTAATCAGTGGCACACTCTAGTGCCTGTCAGTAGCAGTGTCCCAAGGTTCAGTACTGGGCCCAGAATTGCTTAACTTGTTCATCAGTGACTCAGATGAAGAGGTAGATGCCTCCTCAGCAAGTTTCCTGATGATACAAAGCTAGGAGGAGTGGCTGGTACCCCAGAGGGCTGTGCAGCCCTTCAGAGGGACCTCCACAGGATGGAGAGATGGGCAGAGAAGAGTCTGAAATTAAACAAGGGCAAATACAGAGTCCTGCACCTGGGGAGGAATAACCCCAGGCACCAGTACAGGCTGGGGGCTGTTGTCCTGCAAAACAGATCTATGGAGAAGGACCTGGAGGTCCTGGTGGACAACAAGCAGTCCATCAGCCACCAGTGCCCTTGTGGCCAAGACGTCCAGTGGTATCCTGTGGTGCATTAGCAACACCAGCAGGTTGAGGCATGTGATCCTGCTCCTTCACTCAGCCCTGGTGAGGCCACATCTGGAGTGTTGTGTCCAGTTCTGGGCTCCTTAGTACAAGGGAGAGATGGAGCTCTGGAGTGAGTCCAGCAGAGAGCTACAAGGGTGATTAAGGGACTGGAGCATCTTTCTTATAAGGAAAGGCTGAGGGGGCTGGGCCTGTTCAGGATTGAGAAGAGACAACAGAGAGGGGACTTCTTTTCTCAGTGGTGCTGAGCAACAGAACAAAGAGCAACAGGCAGAAAGTGATGAAGTTCCACCTGAATATGAGGAAAAACTCTTTGTGGGTGAACCGGGCACAGGACAGATTGGACAGAGAGGTTGTGGAGTCTCTGTCACTGGAGAGCACTCCGTTGTCTGGTTGCAGTTCTGTGCAGTGTGCTATAGGATGATTCTCCTTGGACAGGAGGGTTGGACCAAATGATCCAGTGTAGTCTCTTCCAACAATACCCATTTTGTGATCAGGTCTCTAAGTATATACCAAAGGAATTCATCTTGAGCATTTAGGGAACTATTGTCCTTTTCTAACTTTACCTTTTTTTTTTCCTGCCCTCCACTTTCTTTGTTACTACCTTCTCTACTATCACTTTTGTTTTCATAGGTCCTTTGCAAACTCATTTGTATCTCTCATTGGTGTCTTCAATGTCACACTGTGAGAATCATGCCATGATTTTGATCATTTTTCACACACTTTTGCTGTACCTGCTTTGTTTCCACTACTTCATTTTTGAAGAATGCAAAAGAGAACTGGAGACAGTCAGTGTTCCAGCTGATGTGACATCATGAAGATAAATGAACGTCATAAGGATGTCCTCTGTTTTATGCTAGGATCTTTCTAGAAATTCTTAATACTCCATTGAAATGTTTGGCTACATGTGCATTTTGCATACTTTGTGACATCTGCAGAAGTTTACCTGTCATAGCCACGTAATGATTAATGTTTTAGAGTTAAAATTTCTATACACCTAATTAGAGCTGCAGGGTTTGTTTGGTTTTACTACATGGATGTGGCTTCCCATGCACAAATATTATTGATGTACTGATATACTGAACATAAAGACTCCACGTTAACATAAAAATATTTATGGCACCATTTGTTATCTTATGTGGACAGAGAACTGCAAGGATTATTTATCAGTTTCATAAATTCTTGAGAGACCTGAAAACTCTGACATGAAAGCATTTGAAATGTAGTTTATGATGTTATATGGAACACTGCATTTTAAATTTGTTAGCAAATAAGGTAGCAAAAAACCCCAAAGCTGATACAGATCTCTGCAGCTCATAGGCAGTTACTAGCACAGATGTTCTCACCTGTTGCAAGCTGACAGCTCAAAAATACATGTAACTTTGAATACAAGTGCTAATAACAACTGAGACAGTAAAATGTAATTATTGCGTGTTATTATACTATCACCTGTGCAGCAGCAAGGCGTAGACTGAATATTCTGCCACGTTCAATTAGAAGAAGATAAAAGTAGCACTGGAGAACTGAATCAGTTAAATGAGAATTTAAATCACTGCAATTGCAGTAGCAATGGTAAAGTCATTCAACATCCCAGCCAACAAGACATGTTTCAAGACTAGCGAAGTGTGATTGGTTTTTTTCTGAATTTAGGTCACCAAAGCCTAGTAAATTGGATGACATCTTAAGGGAGTGTTTGGCGTGTCAGGAAGGTGTATGATTTCTTAATGTCTTTTGAGCAGTGATAGTCACTGGAACTGTATTGTCCTGGCAAATGGAGTAGAAGAAAACTATCTTCTCAGTATGTTATCAACATTCATCCCTTACATACACCTTGGTGCTTGCCGTACTCTTCAATTGCTTAGCTAGTCTCTAACAAGTCCAAGTGGCATCTACGTCCTCATTTAAATATATTTTTTCATTGCAAATGGTTCCTGTGGGGCTGCAGCAACTTATGTCTTAAGATATACACCATAGAGCACTTATATTGTTTTGACTTCTGTTATAGAAAAACGTCACTTAGAGTGGTGGTTTATCTCCCTTTATTGGTGAGAATTCGTTTTATATCAATGTAAACTTCTACCTTTACCTTGTAAACAAAAAGGACGCGCTAGCACTATGGTTGTTTTTTCTGTGAATTGTTTCTCCAACCTCTGGAGTCACAGGAGCTTCTGAGGTTTAAGAATTCAGAAGTGAGAATTTAAAAGCTGCTTAGAACTCCAGAATTTTAGCCACATGTGTCAGATGATATTTTCTGTATTGTCTGTCTTTGAATAAATTGATTTCTTAGAAAATGAAGGTTCAGTTTGAATAAATTAACCTAAAACACTGTCTAGAATATTTTTATAGGCAAAGAAATTCAGGCATTTCAGTAGAATGATGATAGTTAATCATCACTTAGACTTGCCTACTGTGTAACACAAGCTGTTTAATCTAGTAATGCTTATAACACATCTATAGCTTCTGTTTTAAGAATGTACCTGCTGATTTAAAAATTGACACTGGTTCACTAATTAGCCTTCCCTTTGGTATGGGCCGCTAAATTTCTGACTCGTTGCTGAAGAGTTGTCATCTGAAAACTCCAGTCACTTTTTGGGATTCACGGACTAGGTGAGGCTGAAAGGCACTTCTGTAGATTGTCCAGTTCAATCCATCTGCTCAAGCAGGGTCACACAGAGCTGGTCAATCACGTCCATGAACTGACAGCTTTTGGACATACACCTTCATAGTAAAGGAAGAAGTGTTTCTTCATGTTCACATGTGCTTGCTGTGTTCCCATTTGTGTAGAGTGCCCCTTTTCCTGACACTGGGCACCACTGGAAGCATTCTGCTTCTTCTTCATTCTTCATTCCTTTTTTTCAGGTATTTCAACACAGTTCCTCCACAGTTCAACACATAAGTTTTACCCCAAGCCTTCTCTTTTCCAGGCTGAACAGTCCCAGTCTGTCAGCCTTTCATCATAGGAGAGATGCCCCCCTAATATTTTTTTCATTTGTTGCACTTATGCTCCAAAGGCCATCTTTATTGCAGCCCAATTTCTTCACAAATGTTAATCTATTTTCACTCTCTTGACATTTAAGTGGCATATTCCATTGAGTCCTCTATCAGTTTACCATTTCCTTATTGTGAACACAATTCTAGAGTCTATACTAGAATTCCTTTGATCCCAACTGATGCATAAAGTTGAAGTCTCCTTTCTACAATTCTGCAAACACACATCAAGTAAAATGGAAAAGTATGGCTCTTAAAATTGGACTCTCATGTCAACTCATGTCTCGTGTCAACCTCATTTTCAATCCAGGCTTGAAGCTCATAACATCTTCTATTTGCTGTAAACAAAGAAATCGGACAACTCCACCAATTAATGTCAACTGAAAGAAAACAACTGTCCTGTATAAGACAAGGCAACAGTGCTTGATTTTACCACAAAATACCAGCCTCCTAACTAAAGAATTTTTTTCAGAATCCCTCACACTTTTAAACTGTGACCTATAAAGCAGCACCCATAACCCTACCAGCAGCACAACCACCTCCCTCCAACCCCCATCCTGATTCCCTTTTATTACAGTTGGGTATTTCTGCCTAGATGCAATGGATACTCCTTCAGCTTTAAGTTTTTCGTTTGTAGTTAATGCTGGAAAAAATTATTGATTCAAAATATAAATAAAAGCAATCATTTAAAATATTTTTAAATGTTTATTTGAAGAATGAGTACAATTTTACATACTTCAGAGAGGAATAAAGGTAAACCTTAAAAAAGATGTTGCAAAACCCTAAATTCCAGGCTATAGTATGTCACTAGCTAAAATTATTAAAAAAAAATTCACACAGTAGAATAGATTTCATTTTTTGAATTTTTAAATCCATTTTGCCTTTGTAAAATTATTTGTCTTACACACTACTCTATTTGATGAAAACAAAGTAAGTGAATTCTGAAAAGAACATCATATTTAGGGAAATTTGGGGTTTTTTCTCAGGTTATATATTCAATAAAATCTGATACATTAACAAAGAATGCTCTTAATTGGGGGATTTTTTTTAATATGGAATAGGTACAACAACTTAAAATGAATCATTATTTATCCCATGTCATGTCCTCACTTTAGAAATTAAATAAATCCTTAATTTTGACCTTGAGGACTGAATACTCCTTGTGAAGCAGATGGAATGTTGAAGTACAATTCACAGTGGGTTTCCTCTTATCAGTGTGGAAAAATTTGAAAGATGATCTTTTTAAACACTACTTTGTTATTGTCACTTTCTGAAACTTCCGTCTTTCAATTAATAGAGTTAGGATGACACTTATTAATATGTCTGGTGTTTGCTTTTATTTGCAACCTTGCTGACGGTGTCCTAGAGGGTGATTTGTTCTGATCAGCTGTCAAGAGGACCGTGCTATAAGTAGTGATTTAAAATAAAATAGAAACAGGTTTCAGATGTTGTTTTAGCTTAAGGAGTAGGTGCACAGTGTCCTATTCTGTTTATACAAGTAACAGCTACTTGCAGTCATCCAGCACAAACTACACAGCCTGATCCTTTGAGAGCAATGGAAACTGCTCAGAGTTGGACTTGGAAATCTCCCTGAATGGAATGTGTATTTGCACCAAAATTATATTCTCAGAAAATTGCATAATTTTTCTGAGCATTCCTGCAGCCTACCTGACGTCTAAAATTGCTGGCAGGTGAAAGGGTGTTAAACTACTTGAGGCTTTGTATCTGAAACCTCTGTGAATGTGTAATCCATTACTGAAAGCAAAAGGGTTGTATTAATGATAATACATGATGAATTGCTTAAAATATCCTTAATAACTAAACAACTTCATTTTGCATCAACACTCTTGATGACACTGTATTTAGCAAAAATGCTTTAGCTCTGAGAAAGAAAGACAAAGGCAATTGCAGTATGACTACAACCAGAGGTATAGAACAGTGGTGCTTTCATCATTAACTACCCTTTAGCAGAGATGGCTAAAGAAAACAAAGTATCTGTATTTGTCTAAATGAAGTATTAAAGAGAAGTAAAATCAACTAATAAAAAATGGCATAATAGTAAATTCACCACTAGAGTGGAGGGATATTTTATGACTACTGGTTTTGTCCCCAGAGATATTACAGACAATTCATCCAGAAGACTGTAACTCTATGTTGCATAAAGTTCCCTGTGGACATTCCCCTGGAGATCTGCCCTTCCAATACTGTTTTCTCTCCACACCAGCTGTGTCCTGGAAGCTCATCTTTCTGTCAATAGGATTTTTCAACCATGGGTTCCACTTAGCCACAGTGTCTACTTTTTCTTTTTTGTTTTGTTGAGTTAGTTGGGTTTTATTTTAATGTCTTGTAAGCTTGACTGTCCTGTTCTTCTTTCATGGAAGGACAAAAAGAAGTTAGAAAATTTCGAGATATCCTCCTTGATTCAGCTTGCATCTTGATTCCTCCACCTTCATTTTAAGATTCTCTTTAACCTTGCCATCTTGGAGGTCTAAAACTCCTAGAAATATTGTGACAACTCATTCTAGAGCAGGAATGGCAGAGCTGTTCATTTGCTGAGTCAACATGCAACTTTCCCCACAAAGTATTTCCTATTGAGAGGAGCCTACATGGACTCATTGTTGCACCAGGAGTGTTTTAGTGTGCTGGGGGCCTGAGCTGGAGCTGCTGCCTGAGTCATGCATGCTGGCCGTACCTAGGGTAATGAGTTATATCAGTTAGGGTATAGCTCCTGGTTTTGTGCATCTGAGAGGGGCTATTCCACACAAACATGCACGTGAATCAGATTTAAATCTGCATTACCAATATTGTGTGGCAGGCAGTATAATTCTGAGTCCTTGCTCAGGTTAATTTTTTCAATCCAGTCACATTGTATTCCTGTATCTCTTCACACTTAATTTTCATTTTAGCATCACAGCAATTCCATGATATCTTTTTTAAAACTGAAATATACTTCTGTTTCAAAGTCATGGATGTAACACTGCAATGCAAAAGCTATAAGGAAGGAGTTTCATGGAGACTAGGTTTTTTAGTAGAAGTTTAAAATAATCTGCTTAGGCAGAAAAAAGGTTTAGCAACCTTTGCACTACATCAGTTTAGGGAGACTTGAGCAGTGTAACAGGGAATGAGAAACTTTGGCCATTTATTAGAGTTTTATTAGAGTTTGTTTATTAGAGTTTATTAGAGTTTGTATCTATATCTGACAAGGCTACCATGTTGCATATATATCTGTATGTGTGTGCACATATATATGTATATCATCAAACATATGCTAGGCAAATATAAGACCTTTCAGTAATGTAAAGGTACCTGATGCAATGTTTTGCTTTTCCTCTTATTTTGATAGAAAATATCTCAAAATGGGCCAGAATTGTTCCCCTTCCTCACCTCATCTCCCTGAATCTTCCAATAATGAATCTATCTAGGTTCTCATGACTTGCTTCTTATAAACAACATTTTCATTGCAGTGAAGTAATAGCAAGTAGGAATTTTGGTTTTTCTAGTCTTGCTTTGAAACTCAAAGACTCTGCTTATCACAAGCCATTTGATTTGAAGAAAGTATGAATTCTGCTTTAGAAAAGTATGTTCTTCAAAGTTCAGTTTTCTGAGGTGGTTTCCAGAAAATTTCCTCAGTGGTCCTTGGACAGCCATTGCTCCCAGTAAAAAACAGATATTTCTTAGTCTTTGTAATTTGAAAATACTGAGATTATCTACACCCTAGAGAACTTCCAAAGTTCAGCAGAACTGTTCTTTTTGCAGCATATGTATGATATTTTCCCCTAAAAATCCCTAAAATAACTTAGAAGCAGGAAGATAGGTATCTGTTTACATGTCTACTCCTAGTATTCTTGTCTAAACTTATCAGGTGATTGTCTTGAGTATGCGCTTCTCAATGATGTACAGTACTTTGGGAAAGGAGAATGTGAAGTAAGAGATTTCCTTTCATGCTGAATGAAATATTTTTAAGAACTGAAATTCTTTATGCTGCTTTGGACAATTCAAGTGAAATGGAAAATTAGTTGATTTCTGAGGCTTGAGAGTTTTTATTGTTCCTCTGCTCAATGATATTATGACCAAGAGTGTAATGTCTTCTTTAAATCAGTTTAAAAATGTTTTTCCCATGATCTTCTGTACAAGTGAAGTAGTGTAAAGTAAAATAAAATACTTACTTTATCAGTGTGCCTATTAAGGAATAATTAATCTGTGGCCTTATAAGTGTATACAAAGAAAGATGTTAAGTAAGGCCCTTTAAAGTATAAAGAGAAATACAAGTACACATTGTCTAGAAAGTAAACTTAGCAAATTAAAAATTGGATACAAATGCCTGGAAAAAAAAACAAAAAACAAACATGCAGCTTAGGATACATTCAGCTGGCTTTTCTGCATGGGTATAATTGTTTTCAGTGAACAGATAAATACTGTATAGCTGGTTGGAAATCTTGAATTATTTATTCATAAAGATCTAGATATTATCTGCTGAGACTGAAGTACAGATGCCCCCAAGACAGAAAGGCTGGAAGTTACACTGTGAGTAGTTAAGTTAGTAGGACATATTTACAATGATAGAGTATTTTTGAGTATGTAGCCATTTTTGACAGCATCTTCAGAAATATAGTATCTACACAGAAGAAAATTCATATAAGTGAATATATTTAATCTTTATTTTGGTTCCTATCTCTACAGGCTTGGCTGCATTGAAATAAACATTCTGGATTAAGCACTTAGATGAGTTTAGGAATAATCTTTTGAAGTCCTTATCATGCTGCATTGATTCAGGCGCTTCAAAAATAACACATGAATAGCAACAGGGCAGAGCAATGCTCTCATTGTTTCTCTGTTGACATATCAAAATATGTTGCAGTGGGCAAAATCTAATCATGGATGGCCTTGGAAAACAAGGAGGGGGTATTGTAAGGAGAAAGCTTGGATGAGGGAAAGAAAAGGGGAATTTAAAGTCCTTCAAACCCCCTGTTTAAAACAAATGGCAAACTGGTTGTCATTAAATGACAAGTGTAATGTTTATGATTAAAAAGAAGTTAAAAATCATTGTTGCTTAATTAATCAGTAATCAAAAGGCTTATAGCAGTGAAGAAAATGAGAAAATACTGAGTTAGGATAATCTTGAGAAAAAAAATATTCAGGAAAGGAATAAATAAACCTCCAAAAGGTGAAAAGTAAGTTGGTTTAGGTTAGATGTTAGGAAGAAATTCTCTACTGTGAAGGTGGTGAGGCACTTGGACAGATTTCCCAGGGCAGTTGTGGATGCCCATCCTGGGAAGAGTTTAAGGCTGTGTTGGATGGGGTACTGAGTAAACTGATCTAATGGAAGGTGTCCCTGGTTTCAGCCGAGGAGAGGGTGAATGTTTTCTGGTAGCTGAGAGGGGCATGGCTAAGGGGGCATGGCCAGACCTAGATGTTATTGGATACTACCTCATGTCATTGGCAGGGACAATCTCTGGCTTCCAGGGAGAAGCATGTTCCTTTCAGAGGGAGAAAACCTGGTGGGCAAAATGGTCCAGTATTTTACATTTGTCTTTTATTTTGTCTTGCAGCTTTTGTTATTACATTGCTGCTGATATTCTTTATTTTCTTATCTCATTGTTTCCAGTAAATTGTTCTTAGCTGTCTACCTTTTGTGCCTTCAGTTGGAGGAGAAAGGGAGCAAGCAGCTACTGGTCTTTTTAGTGGGAGTACTAAATTGGAGAAAACCTTTCCTAAACCATGACATCTGTGCATGGCAGAGAGGTTGGGAGCAGATGATCTTTTAGGTGCCTTCTAATCTAAAGCATTCTGTGATTATATGCCTCTGAAATTACTGCTCTATACTCAGTTAATAAGATAGTAATTAAATGTTGAACAGGATATTGCTTCAGAGTCTGAAGTGTTGCAGTAACAGCTCACCTTTTTCATATATCCTCTGAACGTCTGATGAGGGCCATGTAGTTTTTGTTGCTTCTTCTTTCAAGTTCTTATTAGAAGCACTTCCTCTAAGAGATGATGCAGATCTGTCCAGTAGTGTGCTGGAAGCAGCACTGTATGCCCTGTATTCCTGTCACTGTGGGAGGGGGTCTACCTTCTGCTTATTCAACCTGGGAGAAAAGATCTTATCCAGCTACAACATTCTACAACTTCTTTGTCTGGGGAGAGGGAGGAACGTTCTGGATAACTCCAATGAATTAATTGTTTCTTTCTTTATCAAAGGTCACAGTGTATACAGGTACAGGGGTGCACTTCTCAGGGAAATCACGTCGTGATGGTTTTCTAATCTCTTTTGTTCTTACCACAGAAGCAGAAGGCAGCAGGAGCAGCTGTTCTGTTAGTGCTACTTATTAATCTCAAGTCAAGGTCTTTCAGTCTTTTTGAAATTGTCTTGAAATCTGCTGCAGTGAAAAGGCAGGACTTCTGGAGACAGATACTCTGCCGAAGTCTGTATATTACTTATTTAAATTATGCAGTCTTGTGTGAAGTTATTTTTCTCTTGTGATTGTCTGTAAATGCAATTTCAGTAGAAACCCATTAGTACTTTAATCCCATAGAGATAAGTGAATATTTCATTATTTTACTATAAAATCAAGTTTACAAGATCCCATTTTGTCCACTTTGTTTTTGAAGTCACCAGTAATGCCCTTGTTTAAATCATGAAGGATGCACAATATGGGTAGAGATTTAAAGGGAAAATAGTACACAATCATTTTTTTTCTTCAGTCTTCTGAGGGACAGGTATCACAGGAGGCCCAGACTGAGTGTGTCTGGAGAAGTAGTCACAATGTAGCACCGAGTGCTGGCATATGGTGACCTTCAGTGCTCAGTCTTGCACTTTAATGGTCAGGGCTTGGTGTTTACCAATGACAGTGTTGGACTCTGTGTGTGTGTTATATCTACATATCTATACATAGTTTCTGCAGACATTTGTTTTGCTTCACCAGTAGCTAATGACAACATACAGAAGGAACTGTCTTAGACAAGTATCAAAAGCAATATGTGCCCCATATGCATGAAGCTTGCAGGCTAAAGCAAAGCCTTTAGTGTTACTTTGGCAGTCATTTTTGGCAGAAAAAAATCCCAAATCATAAAATGCCTGAAAGTTAAATATACCAATCCTGTTAGAGAGTTTTATGCCAAGGAATAGGAGGTCTTGGGAAATGTAGCATGTTGTGAAGTAACATATATTTTGCTATTGCTTGTTGGAAAAAATGAGTACATTGCAGGAATTAATGGAATAGAATAACAAAATACTTCCCACTAAGGCAGCTAAATGGATTTTGGGCTTTATGGACACTGTACTTACTCATCCTTAATTGACAGACAACATTATTTTTGTCCAGTAGTTTTAGTGAAAATTTGCTTAAAAAACAAACATGGGCAAATAGATGGATAGTGAAAATAAAAAGCCCTATGCTTCTCTGTCCAGAAACACCAAAGAAGTCCTGACTGTACCTCAATGGATTATTTCTTTTTATATGTGTTTATTGATTTTGCATACATTTATACAAGTATCATCTTTGAGTTTGCTATTTTTAATTAAAAATCTATTTGCATTTACTATTGGCCTGACGTGACATAACATTCTATGCGGTCCTGATGGCAACTCAGTAGGCTACCACAGACTCCCCAGTAGAGCAAATGCCAGCTCACGCCCACAGGCAGATGGGAAAGTAAAACATGCATGTTATTTCCAAACCACTTAAAAAAATAGCTTCTCTTACAGCATCGGATGAACACATATTAAAGAAAAGCTATCTGTTCCCACATTTCTGTAAGACCAATTAAGTCGACTAATGTATTTGAACAAATACGTAGCAATTAGAACATTTTGTTGAGTGTATCTGCAGTGACTACCAATCACATCAAAGCCATATTGGTAGCAATCTTCTTTGTTATTCTTCTTGCTTTAAAAGAAATTCAGATTTAAAAACATGAAAGCTGAAGAAAATATTTGGTACAATCTTTCTTTTTGTAAACTGTTTTATTTATTCAATTAACATCTAATCAGTTATTGCTCACAAGGTACTTTGATGACAGTGTGTCTGGCCTTAGTATCATCCTTATGGCATGTTTCAGTTGAGACTGGAAACTAACCTTTAAAATATCATAAAACCAAAAGAAATTTAAAAATAAATTTTAAAAAAATCAAGCCAACCACTAAACAAAACGCCAAATAAACCACAAATCAAAATCTGCTGTCC
>WEIU01015886.1:239683-256934 GCA_013389925.1 Aegithalos caudatus
GTTACATGCCTGTCTTTCCTGCTTGTCACTGCCCTCTGGCTACTGACAGTTAAATAAATGTGTTCCCCAAGGTGCCTGATTCTTCCCATGTGCTGCCTGCTGAAAGCCAAAGGCCATTTATGTGTTCTGTGCCACGTCCTGGCACAACAGGATTAGGAACTGCTAGTCTGAAGGCATCCGTTTCTGTTTTTCCTGGATCTCCCAAAGCATGGCAGCATTTCTAACACTGCAAAGGAGGAGAAACTGAATTGTTCCTGACTGAGGGTACTCCATTTTGCTGTGATTTCTTGCTACCTCAGTATATTCTTCAGGACTTCGAATTGCTTTGAAATGACAATAATTTGTGGTTGAATCTGAAAGAACCACTGATGTAGGGCTTGGGGGAGGTGTGAAGGAAGCAGACTCTCATCTGCCAACCCTGCAGGATTCAACCTACTGGTTCAGTGAGCTCATAAATAGGATGCTATCCATGGAAGGATATTCTTTCATTTCAGTAAGATACCTCTCTGAAATCTAGGTAAATTATTTGGAATGATAGGTGTTAACTTGCAATTAAATTTTAGTACTTATCTAAGAAGAAAAAGACCAACACATTTCAATTTTTTAAAAATTATTATTCAAATATAGACGTTAGGTTTGTAATTTGTTGACTGCTGGAAAGCCAAAATTCACATTCACACTAGCTTGTTAATTAGGGTCTTATTCTTAGTAAGTGATTAACGAACTTGGTTGAGTCATTACCCACAAGCTGGTTGGTGGTTACATGCCATCACATCCTCATTCATACAAAAACTCCTTCATTTTCAACCCCTTATTGTTAGCTGCCACTGGCCCTGGAGGCATGGAATGAGCTGTCAGTCCTCAGGATTTAGTGGCAACATTAGTGATATTTGGCCTGCATTGTTGTTGTTATACAATGAATCTCCATCCTCCCTGCAAAAAAAAAATTCTTGGGATTTTTTTTCCTCTTAAATAAGTAGGTCAGATTTAAACTATGAACCTTATAGAACAAGGGGGAAAAAAGATATTTCTGTGTTTACTTTTTAATGTTACTTTAATTGAAGAAGGGAAGAAGTGGGTTTTCTGATGCTTGATATTGGTAGTACTATAAAAATCATGGATGGTTTGTTATTGATAAACTTGATTTCTTTACCTCCCATCTACAGTGGTAGACAATTTACATTAGGTTACCTGCTAAAATGGCTTCTTTTAGGTAATATTTCTGTTAGTGATAAATACTTGGCTTTTTTAATGCCACTCACGATTCATTCCTTGTAAACTACTCAGGAGAAGCATTTTGCTATAGCCACAGAGAGATTGTGGCCTGTCTTTAGTAGACAGTTTCTCTTTGTTTAAATGTCCCTGTGAATTGTAGTTGGACACGCTTCACTGGCATATACACTGCGTCAGTGCCATGCCCATCCATCCATTTCGGGGGGGATTAGCTCTGTGGTAAAGTTCATCAGTCACTTCTGCCATCCTAGCTTGGCACGATTTGTTCTAGTCTAATTGTGTCAGAATTTCAGCTAATAATGATTGATAGAAGCATTTTATCAGTGTGGGAGGAGGATGTTTGACCTTTTTATTTATTCCTCTGTTTTCTGAAAAACTTGTTTTCTAGTTATCAACATCATACAAACATTAAATTTGCTGAAAAGAGATGAAAATGTGTGTTTCATTAAAATGTCTTCTTCTAGTCATCTGTTAATGTGAATATAACACTTTTATATGAAACTGCCAGATAAATACTGCTCTTCAAATTTCTTTGATGGAAACTGGTAGTCCCTCTGCAGTTCCAGTTGCAACATGCACACTTTTGAACTCCCTACTTTAATCTTTTTCCCCCTCAGCATCATTATTAATTTATTGTCCCTCTGTATTTGGCACTGGTGAGACTGCTCCTCAAATCCTGTGTTCAGTTTTGGGCCTCTCACTACAAGAAAGACATTGGGATGCTGAAGCATATCCAGAGAAGGGCAGCAGAGCTGGTGAAGGGTCTTATGAGGAATGGCTGAGAGAGCTGGGGTGTTTAACCTGCAGGAAAATAGAGTAAGGTGGCACCTTATCAGTCTCTACAACTACCTGACAGGAGGTGGTAGCCAGGTGGAGATCTCTCTCTTCTCCAGGTAACAAGCAACAGCACACAAGGTAATGGTGTCAAGTCGTGCCAGGGAAGGTTTAAACTGGATATTAGAAAAAATTTCTTCACTGAAAGGGTAGTCAGGCACTGGAACAGACTGTCCAGGAAAGTAGTGGAATCACCATCCCTGAAAGTGTTCAAGAGATGTGTGAATACAGCACTCGGGAACATGGTGATGGTGCTGGGTTAACTGGTGGAATTGATGATCTTAGATGTCTTTTCCAACCCTAATGTTTCTGTGAGTTCAGAATTACCAGTATACCAGTGGCTTCCCAGATCCTGGTGTACTTTATAGTGATCTTTCTCCTGTTGTGAGTAAAGAAAAAAAGATACATTTTCTCTTCTGAGGTTACCTAGCTCTTGAAGGAGTACTTTTAAAAATTTTCTGTCACTGTAATAGGATATAAAAGAGTGTATGGTTTTTATTTAGAAGGGTCACTGTCAGTACATTCAGTTGTTTCTCCAACTAATAGGACCTCAGCAAAGTACTGGTAGTCTTTAAGTTATGTGACCACACAGGACAGTAGCCTAAAACTGGTTCTAAAACTGCAATGTAATATAAAATTCTCAAAAGTATATTTTACACATGAAATATTATCTGTGGGGTGCTTCTACTAACCTTTAAGCCTTATAACCTATTTATCCACTGTGGTTTTATAATCCATGGGTCTGGGGTGGCTGTCATCATCTTAAAATATAGCACAAGCCAGTTCTTTCCCTGCACTATTCACATTTCCATTCTGGTGTGTCTGAATGTCTGCATCATTGTACTACGCCAGTGCATTTTTCATACTTAAAAATAGACTCAGTAACCATATTCCTTCTCTGCCTTTCGTTTCGTTGCCGTTCTACTGCAGTAGCAGCTACATTTCCTGTCTCAATAGCACTTATGAAGCAATTAAGCAAATTTAGGACAGATTTTGCTCCTGAATGCTAGACAGATTTCTTTTTATCCTCACTAGAACTTGTGCATGGACAGATTTTACCCTAATGGCCTAGTTCTTTTTTCTGTCCCACAAGAAGCACTCTTCTCATTTTACACATGGGCCATTTGATTTGGTGCCACAAAATGAAATTGATGGATCCTCTAATTGGTCACTTGTAATTAATTAGTATAAAAATTTATTTATCTTTGTGTTGTATCTTCTGTAGTTTTCAATGACTACTGCTTGTGGTTACACAGCTGAAGGAAATTATTAGCAGGCAAATTGTGGACCTGTGGGAGCAGGTCCAGAAGAGGGCCATAAAGATGATCAGGAGGCTGGAACATCTCTCCTGTGAACACAGGCTGAAAGAGTACAACCTGGGGAATCTGAGATCCAGTGAGGTCTCATGACAGTCTTCCAGACATGAAGAAAAAGGGGGAGAGTGACTTTTTACATGGGCAAATAGTGATAGGAGAATAGGAAACAGTTTTAAACTAAAAAGGAAATTTTTTAGGTAAGATGTTAGGAAGAAAATCTGTACTGTGAGGATGGTGAAGCACTAGAATGGGCTGCCCGGAGAAGCTCTGTCCTTGCAAGTGTTCAAGGCCAGATTGGATGGGGCTTTGAGCAATCTGGTCTAGTGGGTGGCATCTTTGGCAGTCAGAGTGTGACTTTATAGTGACTTTAAACCAGATCTTTATAGTTCTTTCCTAACAAAGTTCTATGATTCTATGAAATTAGAAAGATTTAAAAAAATTAAATAAAAAGACTTGGAAGAAAAACCAACCCTGAAACAGTTGCAACGGTATAATTTTTTTTGGTACTTCTCTAAAATCTCAGTGTTTCAATTAAGTTGAGGGAGAAAATAAATCTCTTTTCTTAATTGGGCAAAGTCAAGAAATCTTACCTAGAATAATGATTAAGTGCATACTAACAAAGCTAAAGTTATTCAAGACAAACACAATATATATTATATAAATATATATAACTTATATAAATATAAGTTTTAAAAGGCACACCAATCATACCAGTCCATTGTGTGTTTATGGCCATTACTACATAGCAATAATGATTATTCTGGTTTATATCAGAATACCCCCAAAATAAACTATTGATTAGACCATCCCTATAAATTACACTTCCTCCATAATAGCAATGAATATTAATATTCTACCTCCCCTCTGCTAACACATATTGTATTGCTGAAAAGAGCTTTCTTGCTGAATTACAGAGGAAAGATGTACTTTTGGAAGGAGCAGTTGTGCAGGAAGGATTAATTTTGCTGAACTGTACTTTTCAAAACTGGTAACAAAAATTTCTGCTATAGACATAGGGCTTGAGTCACCTGTGACTGTAAAACACCGGAATGATGTGCATGCAAACACAATTAATTTTAGTCATGGCAAGGGGTTATTGACTGGAACAGGACACAATTAGTACCATGGTACAAGGTATGGGTAATACCTCATTAAAAAATCAGAACATTCTGCAAAAGTCTGGCCAAAATGTTCACACCATTCAAACAGGAACAGACCAAAGGAGATGAATAAGAGAATGAGAGATTTCTGGGGGAAAAATGTTAAACTTGTTTAATGAAATGATGATGAGAAAGTACATGAATATTTTCCAACTAGCTTTGATGCTCGTTATCTTTCTGTTCAAAGAGCAAATGCATGTACAGTATTCATAGATTTGAAGGCTTTTTAAAAGTTTCTAAACATCCAAAGAGCAAAGCTGTGAGATGACCTATATCAAGGGAGGTTGTGAGGGCAGAGAGATTGGGAATACTTACTGGCTGTGTGCAGACTCTATAACTGTGCTCATATAGGGAAAACACATGTGCACGTGCATAAATACACACTTATGTATGTATTCCCCGTATGTGGAATACCTGCCCAGCCTTGCTACTGGCTGGACCTGGGGGCACACAGCTGGGGCATCCTCGCCTCTGTTGGGCCACTGGATTCAATAACTCTAATAAAGGTCATTAGGAGTTTCACAGAATAAATCCCCTGTTTCTGTACAGGTCAAGTGCATTGGCCGTGTTTCTCATCTTTCTGTGCCCTCATTTTGTGGCACATCATTGTTGAATCAAAGGGGGTTTTACTACAAGTTTTCAGCTTAATGAAGTGTGTAGGGAATATTCTGTGGATTTAGTTTACTGGAGCACATGTTCTCTATATTCTTCTTACTGTGTGGTGTCAATTGCTGGAATGGGACTTGATGAACAAGGTCTAATTTTATATGGTGGTGGGCAGATTGTACTGACTGCATGCCACCAGCTGAAAGTGTTTTCCTTCTAAGTAGTTGGATAGCTTGAACTTTCTGTGTTGATCTTGTGCATAAGCTCTGGAAAGCAGCACAAAAAAATGGTTGGCCTCTGATCCTCTTGGTACTCATAACAACAATATGTTCCTAGACTCAGCTCCTGTACTACCATACATCATCAGTAGAGGACAAGCTTCTCTCCTGCTGGAGATCACTCTCGGTCATACAATGAAACATGACCTTCATCCCACAGAATGCCATTCTTGATTTAGATTCAACTCTGTGAAAATCTGATATGCTCAGATATTTTTATTTCACCATTCAAGACTAACAAGTTGGTTTTTAACTTACTATTATTTGATTTGGTGAGTTTCATTGTTCTGAAATGTATAAAGGTTTTTTCATTTCATCTTCGTAAATTTCATCCTGTTTTCTCCAGAGTAATTCTCACATTTACCGTTGTTCTGAATTATTCAACTGCACTTGTGTATCTTGGGTCCCCTTTTATCTGTTATCTGCAGGTGTAGTAGTTTACATGTTATTTTGTCATTTAGTCCATAAGATTGCACAGCTGGAATAGCCTGTATGTAAGCAGCATAAACGATATGATGTCATACAAAATTTTTCATAGCAAATTTTCTTTTGCACCTTCCTACTGGTTTTATAACAACTGAATAGTAGTTCAGTCTGCTTAGGATTTTTGTTAGCCACTTACAAAATGTTGTAAGATGATGTCAAAAACGTTGTTTAAAAGGAGATGTGTCACTCCCCTTGTTTTTCCTTCAGATACAAAATTGTTTTCTATCAAAAAGAATGACCTGATTGGTTTAGTATGATTTGCCCTTTATGTTTATGATTAAGTCAGCAGTGAAAAAGAAAAATAAAGTTGACAACAGTCAGTTATACACTACAATTGTGTCCTTCAACATCTGTCTAAAGTTTTGTAAATCAAAATTGCCTTTAGCCATGCTTTTTATAAGATCTCAATGCATCTCAAAGCACTAGTGTTAGTGTCATATATTTAGGGGTATAACATATAAAATCCAAACCAAGCTAAACAAAGACTTGTAGAAGAAAAGGTTTAACCATTTTCAAAATGAAATGAGGAAATCACATGTAATAAACATTTTATACCAAGAAGAGTTAAAGTAAATAATTTCACTGGAATTCTTCATTTTAGAGTGAAATTTCTCTTCTGCTAATACAAAAAAATACAAAAAAAAATCAAAATTTCCCCCATGGAATTTGCAGATATGGTGAAACTTGAAGTTCAGGAAGGATTTGGCAGTCTTTTTTCCTGCTCTATAGAAGAATAATGAAAAAAATGTACTTCTATGTTACAGGATTAATATACTTCTATATAACAAGGTTCAGGGATTGAATTTCCCTATATTTTCATATTATATTACTTTTGAAAATTAACTCACTCTAATATTTCCTTGGTCATCTCTTTATTGAGACATCATTGAGCAAATCCACAACATGTTTATATTATAAAAAAGCATTTTGCCTTTTTTGTTTGTTTGTTTAATTTAGATTTAAAAATAAACAACCCAGAGCAGATATCTTCACAACTAATGACAGTGCTGTCTGAATTAAAGTGTTCTCCTCAGTCTCTCTGCTGCATTAAACACATTTACCAGCATTCAGAAGCAGAGTCTCAGTCTGTGTTCTCAGCATCCTGTGTTCACGTCAGTGTAGCTTTCAATATTTTCATGTTGCTCAAAATCTCTGTGACTTTATTCACACGGTGCTGAGCCTGAGCTAATATACCCTGCTGGGGGACTTAGCTGCAGCACAGAGCTCTGCCAGAATATCTCCTGGTACTGTAAGAACGACTTGTTAAACTCTATATATGTTGTTGACATAGCAGTGGCATTTTGAAGCGCTGACTAATGCTTCCACAGCTGTAGGTGGTATCAGGCACTTGGTTATGATTAGGAAAGTTGCCAACATGTTGGGAATGTTTGTATGCACAATGACTGTAGCCAAAGGTACTCTTTGTTGTTAGGCACCACTGTTAGAAATGGTCCTAAAAGCTCTTAAGTCTCCCATCACAATAACCCCAGCTGACTGTGGAAACTAATAGCATTGGCAAAAATCTCCTTAGAAATTACAAGCAACACCCATATGCCACGTTTGTTGCTAAGTGCTAATAAATTGTTACTAGCACCACCAAGTAGGTGGAACTGCTGGTAACAGCTGTGAACCCCAAAGTCAGTGATTAATGTCAGTTCCAAGCATTGCCGGATGCCTGACAGAGCTTGTAGCAGCCAGGAATGCTGAACAGCAGGGCTCCTGTTGGCAGTGAGCATTGCTGGCTCCCCAGCAATACATGTGACAGCCACACATCCTGAAATGCAGGCGTCACAGAAACTTCTCTCTTGTCCATTTCTGCTTGGGTCTGGTGAAATCTAATTGCCAAGATGAAACCTGAGGAATTTTAGAATGCCCATATAGTTATTTTTGCTGGTAAGCTTCATTATGAGATTTTTTTTTTTTTTTAATATAGTTTACAGCTGTCCTTCCATTTTCAAGAAAGAAGAGGGCTGGATTCTGACTGTGGCCATACTCTTTATATATTGCCAGAGGGTGGAGATGGACTTTTATGGAATCACTTATAAGATATTTATCCTGGGAGCAATTCCATGCTATTTCCTATCTCATTATAATTGAAAGCTGCCTAAGGACTAGAGATTTAACTTCAACTAAGAATTGCCAAAGTTCTCTCATTGTGCCAGCAAGTCGCACCCTCTGCTTGTTGTCTCTTTGGGAAATTGTAGTGAGTATAGGAAGAATTAGCAATGAACCATATGCCTTTAAAGACTTCAATCTGTGTGCATATAAAAGGTCAGTGGATAGGCCAGTTGTCCTACAGTATTTTATATGTCATGCTGCTACACAGGTGTCTAAGACATGCAGATCTTGAATCATAGAACTTCAAAGGTTAGAAAAGACCTCTTCATCAAGTCCAGCTGTTATCCCAGCACCTCCAGGTTCACCACTAACCAATGCCCAGTAATGAAAACACCCCTAACATTGCCAACCGAATGCACAAAATTACTAATTAATCTCGGATTTTAACTGTTTAAAACCCAGTATTTACTCATGAACATCTACCTTTTTGTTCATAGAAGGAATATTTCCACTATCTCTTCCAAAACTGTGTTACTAATCCTTGGGCTGCTGAGCAGCTGTAATCAGATCTTGTAATCCTGACCTTCTTATCAGATACACAGAATAAGATAACAAGTACTATTGCAGAGGCAGTTAAAATCGTGCTAGTCATGAGCTCCTGTGAACTTTTACTCTGACAGTAGTTTATGCACTGTTTTCTGAGCAACAACTATGCAGCACAAAGTGAAACATGAAACCAACAGATTCAAAATCAAGTGGAAGACCTGGTTCCTCAAAGTAAACTGTGCTTAATCTGTGCATCTCTGCTGTGGATTATTATGTGAGCCAAAAATTGCACCTTCAAAAAGTAGCTGAACTAGATAAATACATGGAAGGGAAAAATAAAAGGTGTGTGGAATGTTAAATCCAAAGGCAACAGAAATATCCAAATAAATTCATGAACTGCAAATTTCTGGTGGTTGGGAGTTTCCTTTGCAAATGTCTCTAGCAGTGGCTGAGAGCAGATATCTAAGTGCACAGAGACCTAGGAGAGAGCAGACGCAGAGGTGAAGGAAGCAAAAGTGTGCATCTTTTCTTTGACCTGCTACGGCCATTGCTCTGATATGCTGAGCTTTTTCAGACTGGAGCATAAATCTCTGGCAAAGTGGATCCCCGCGTAGGTGTTTGCCTTCCTTTATGAATAACTTCATTGAATTAATTTGAATGAACAAATTTGAATGTTGTGTGGATTTTTCCCATTCATCTCCTCAGACTGTCAGCTCTCAAGCCTTCATGAAGAGGAGTGAAGCGATAATAAATTTATGGCTGATTATCTTAAGTGAAATCTAAAGCTACTCTTATCTACAGCTCTTAGATGCACTGCAGCTTCTGAGTGCAGAAGCTGTATTTGTAGGATTTGTGATTTTGCATTTGTGAAATCATGTGTTGGAATTATGTGACTCAAGTAACACTTTTTTCATTGACAGCCATTTAAATGAGACAGTAAGTACCTGACCATGGAATATTGCACAGTAACTGCATATACAGAAACTGTGCAAAGGATGAGGCTGCACATGGTTAGTTTGGATTAAATGAAGATGTTTTCTCTATAACTCTGAATAAATAATAGGGCTGGTGGGTATCATTCTGATGGAATAATGTGTTTCCTCTACCATCAGTTTGTTGTCAGAGAAGAAAATAGAGGTATATACTGTACATATTCTCTCTTAGAGTTTTAACTTGCAATTGCACCTTGGTCATTCTTGAAAGGCATCTTTTTGAGTGTTTATTTCACTGGTGGCATTTTTCAGTTTTAATTTTTTTAATCTAGAATAATTTGTGAAGATGACAAGTATGCATGTAAGCATTTAAAATACATTATTTTGTATTTAGGCCACAGAGGTTGATAATGAGGCCAATAACTGTAACATCTTCAGTAATCACTTTGATCATGTAGGAGGGTAGATTCTCATCAGATTGCAGGTGTGAAAAAAGCAGGATGAATTTTGGTACACCAGAGGTACCATTCTGCCATTCCATGGTGTTTCAGAAGGCTGGAGATCTTGACCAGCAAGACTCTTCTAAAGCCAAGCAAAGGCAAATACCAAGTCCTGTCCTTGGGGAGGAAGAAACCCCAGGTACTCAGCTGTACAGGCTGGAAAACTGCATTCCAGTAAAGGCCCTGGTGAACACCTAGTGAAACATGACTCAGCAAAGTACCTTTGGAATGTAGGCAGGCAGGAGAAGCCAGGTTGCACTAGGGAACGCGTTACCACTAGATCAGGGGAGGTGAGTGAGTCTTCTTGACTGCTCAGCCCTGACTGGAGCACATCTGCAGTGATCTGTCTACACTGGGCTCCCCAAAACAAGGGGGACATGACCATACTGGAACAAGCCTGGCAAAGACCTCTGCAAGGATTAAGGTACTTGGGCATCTAGCATATCAGGAGACCCTGAGAGAGTTGTGATTGTTTAACCTGAAGAAGAGAGGACTCAGAATCTTCCCAAGAATGCCTAGAACTCATGGCTCATACACTCTCTCAGGCTCTCATTATGAATCCCAGTTGCGCTCTGCAGCAACAGCTTGAGCCTCTGTTAACACCAGGTTTGGGAGGTTGCCAGGAGGGCAGAGGTGTCTGGCTTAATTCTCAAAACACAGGGACATATGTCCTGCTGGTGTCTGCTCCTTCTCTGATCAGTGGTGAGGGGGGGGCTAGGGAAAGAGGGATCACTGCAGAGGGAGGCAAGGGACAGATCAACCAGGGCAGGCACCACTTTCTTCATCCCTTTGAGTTGCTGTGTTGGTTGTTCTGCTCTCACCTTTGTGTCCCATTTTCTCCAGGGAAGAGCTTCTGGTTCTTGCCACTTCTGAGCAGAACAGGAGGTGAGTTGAGGTCATGCCACAGACAAAGGAATGGCTATTTTGTGCCATTGTGTGTATTGAAAGTCTCAGATAGGAAGCAGATACTGTGTATTGCAGGAGAAAAGGGAGAGGTAGGAAGACCTATGTGGGAGAGACGGTGCACGTCTGTTCCCAGCCTCCCCCCAAAAAATTGAAGTGACCTCTCACTCTTTGAAAGCTGTTGTGAAGCAGTGTTGTACCTTTCTGAAATAAGCACCCAGAAACCATAAATACCCAGAAACTGTAATATTCCTTTTGGAGATGCTCCCCTTCCCTGCCACTTCCTAACCAACTCACTTCCACCAACTACACTGACCTGAGTCCTGCATATTCAGAACTTGAATAAATGCATGGTTTTACTGACAGTGAGAGGTACAGGCTCTCAACATAGGAAGATTGTGTATGTACCTTTATGTATAGCTTATGAGTTCTCAATAATATCAATAAGTAATGGCATCAAAATTTCTGAATTTTTGTGAAGTCTATGTGAATACAGGAGAAATAATTTCCATCAACAATAGGATGTTACATTTTTATTTGAGCAGTAACTTGAATGTAGGCATCTAGCACAAAAGGATTTGAGACAACTACGATTTGAATGACATCCTGACAAAAATATAATATCCAGTTTAGGGATTGAGAGTACAATGTTTCCATTTTTTTTCCTGGATCCGCTAATTCAAAACACTTACAGATCATGTATTTTTGAGACTTTTGTGTTTTACTTCTTTAGCTGACTCTTTCTACTTTTTGGTGGCTCCTACTATATCCAGGGAAACTTCATAGCTCTGGTGCACTGTTTTGTTCAAAGAACAGTGAGAAAGCCTTCTACCCATCTGCCTCTCTTGTGTATTTAGCCAGCTGTCATGGGAGGTAATGGTTTCTGAATCACCAAATCAAAAATTGCTGTATTTATTTGCAGTATCTGTCCAGTGTCTTTTTCCCCTCAATTTTACCCCATTGCTTCTGCAGAGGCTTGCAGTTTAGAAAGGGTTACGTTAAAGTTGTTTCCTCTTCTCTTTGATTTAGTAATTTAAAATATATTTCTTGTTGTATTTCAACTGTGTTGCACTTACCTTTGGTCAAGCAGGACTGGAAGAAAATGAATAGCAGAGAGTGAGTGCTTTACCTCCATGGCTGACTGTGAGAGCTCCATGCAGCAGTTGAGATATAGCAGGGTCTTGGTACAGCTGCAGCCTTGGTTGTGTGGATGTATGTACAAAATCCTGAAAGGAGCAGTTGAAAGTATTTGGGCATTGTTTTGTTTGGCTATTGCTTGAGGTTTAAGGTAAATGACATTGTTGGTCACAGAGGAAGGTTATACTGGTATGGCATGTGATGACATTACGTGCTTAATGGCTCTACAAAACATAACTGGCTCAAATGGCAACCCTTACTCAACACAGTAAACAGTGGACCCATCGGTTGCTTTGGATAGTTTATGCACAAGTGGAAGTATTAATGCTATGATGAGATATGTGGTAAGAACAAGGTTAAAACTGTTTTGAAACTCCTGACCTGAATCTCCAAGTACTTTTAAGGCTGACAGAAATTGCAGTGAAATTTCAGTTATCTAAAGTCTTAGCACTATGGTAAGAAATTTACAGTGAAGATATGGAACCACTTGAAAATTCTGTGACATCTATATTTTCCTTTACTATAATTTCTGAAGAATTCAGGTGCTGTCAGATTTACTAAACATTTAATTTAACGTTTTAAAGAGATCAAATACCTAAAAATCCTCAGGGGCTAGGAGGCCAAACTGTCTTCTAGGTGGCTCACTGCTTCCTCAAATGGTTTAATACTATGTAGTTCTGATAATTTTTGTGGGATTCATTTGACCAAGTTCAATGTAGGTGGCTGCATCTGATAGAGCCACTGCAGTCTCCCACTGGTGCCTACAGTAGTTAGTAGCAGATGCTTTTAGGGAGTGATTAATCTCATCTTAAGGTTTACCCTCAGCACGTCATTATAAGTTATGACATACCAATATAAATCACACTAAATTTGAAGTTTTACACTTCTTTAAATGTACTGGGACATAAAATTTCTCACGTAAACTTAAAAAAGGTCATGGAAAGCATATGCTATCATCTACTTTCAGTCTGTGAAGTCCACATGACACAGGTTGTTCATTTTTCTTCATTTGCCCATGCTGTCTGTCCATGTTTTGACTGTTCACTTTTTCCCCCTACAATGAGTGTTACTGTACTATGAACAGCACCCCTCCTGCTTTCTCTTGTCTATTTCATGGTGTCTTATGCAGTCCTTGCTCTTGGTAGTTTCCGCACAGGGTTTCCTTCCTGCTTTTTATCTACAGAATTTTCTTTTGGAATGGGTCAAGAGGCTGTATTCAAGCTGACTGCCTTCTGATCTATACTTCTTATCTATACTCTAGGACAAGTTTTTCTGCTCAGAGTAATCTGAATTTCTGTATAAGGGGAAAATCAGGAGTCCAGGAAGATGGAGAATAAATAAACTTATTAGTGTGTAGAAACAAAAGCTATCAAATCCAGTAACTTATGGATAGTAAACTGGATGAATCTGATGTTAAACAAGAAAATAAAATTTAAAAAAAAAAAATACCCTATGCATTTCTAGTGGTTCCTGTGAACTAGCTGCAAAGGCACTGTATGCACATTAGGAAAAGTATCTTCATTTTTACTACAGCTCTGTCACAGAGTCAGTCTGTCACTTGTGGTTTATCTTCTCTTTTCTCGTTGGATAAGTGTAAAAAATCTACCAGGAGTTGTCTCAAAGATGTAGTTCTCTTTAGTAGTTATATTTAAAGGGTGAAAAATAGATTTGATGTTCATTTAAGAAATTTAGCTGTTCAGCTTCAGAGAATTTCTGAATAACCTGCTTGTAAAACAGACAGTGAATATAACAAATCTTATTTTGTTTTTCACCCAGATGCACAGTGCCTTGGTTGTTAGTGCATCTCTTGATATATATTTTTTGATAAAGCTGACATTATTTTAACTGCAGAAGGTATTTCAAAATTCATAGTGAAATTATATTAGTAAGAAATAAAGAATAATTCCTCAGGAAAAGCAATACGGATCACCAATTTAATTTCTGAATCTCCAGGTGAATATGAACAGTTTATATTTTCAGATCTGGAATTACACTGGTCACGTATCGCAGATGCTTTTCATTTTCCCTGCTGTCTGTACCATCATGAGTTTGTCCCATGCAGAGGCAGTAAAAATAGCAGACAAATTCACATTTTTCAGGAATACGTCCAAGACCAGGGTTTGAAAAAGACCAAAATAACTCAGTAGTACCCAAAATAATGGAAGGCCAAGTCAGTAAACTGGTGAGACCAAGTAGACAAAGCCATAAGATATGTGGTAAAAAAACCCAACAAAATAAAGAAACCCTCCCCACGCAAATATTAACAACTTGGTCAGAAATGTTGTATAAAAATAAACGGCAGTTCAGAAAACACTGTGTCATAAATAATGGAGCTGAGAAGAGGCAAGTGACTTCACAATGGATTCACTGCANGTGAGTAATAAATAATGAAATACATGAGATTGAATTAGGAAAGATGATACTTAAAGCAGCTTCCAAAACTAATAAGCAGTACCAAACTCTAATGCACATCTGACTTTTCATATATGAGTTTCTTCTCTCAAATCAATAAAACTATTAAAATATTTAAAATTAAACTATATTCTCAAGCACTTTCCTGGCTCCATGACAAAGATAGTGCACAAAGCTTTTCCTTGCATGTGAAAAATTAAGGTTACATTGGCTTTAGTACTGCATATGGAGATGAAGTTATTTAGTTCTGTTTCTATATCACCTGGATGGATGCAACTTATGGAAAATATTGTAAGAAGACTAGGTTGATTAGGACTATTTTCAGGAATAGATGGGATCGTAGTGAACAGTTTTATGGAGTAAGTGACAAAAAATATAATGAGGTCTAGAGAAAACATTCAGCTTTCAGCCTGAAGGAACTAGGGTGATGGCAGC
The DNA here is from genome assembly GCA_013389925.1 of Aegithalos caudatus. NCBI lineage: Eukaryota > Metazoa > Chordata > Aves > Passeriformes > Aegithalidae > Aegithalos > Aegithalos caudatus. The sequence continues at coordinate 254,520 of WEIU01015886.1, forward strand.
GACTAAGGAAAAATGGCTGAGAGATCTAATTGAAGTGTGCATAATCTTAAATGGTGTAGATAATCTTAATGCTTTGTACCCAGCATGCATTCAAAGACCAGGGGCAAGTACTGTACTTAAAATCAAATGCAAGCATAAAGAAACACTTATTAAATTAATAGTAACTGCTGAAGTGACCTGCAAGGCATAGGTATTGAGAAAAACACATTGAGGGTCCCTCGGGCAACAATTATGTTATGTCCTGCAGCCATCAGCACTGGAAGGAAAGATTCATGGCTTCTTCCACTTCCTCAGTGACATTCAAGAGGGGATTTTTGTTTTGTAACTGTGCTTGAACCAAGACTGCTTGACATTTTTTATTTCATAGAAGTGGATTATAATGCCTCATTAGATTTTTTTACAACCTCTTACGGATTAAAAAACACAGAATGCAGCTTTAAGTTGACAGTTTTGTGATTTAGGTTGTCTGAATATATCTGCATGAGCATTTTCTAGGTGCATATGTTGCTGAAAGGTTTTGTACATACAAATTCCCATCCAGAGCATTTTGTTAAAATCAGTGCTGACCACAGATTAAGACAATATGCATAAAATACGTGTGATCTTGGTTATTTCTTAGAGGAGGATCAACAACACATTTGACATTTTAATGCCTAATATATTATAATCATAATTGTGATTGACATTTCTGCTGAAGGTTTTTAGTGGCAATGTAACCCAAGTTGCCCTTGCTGCTGGGCAAGCAGAATTTATTTTGCTGGCAACGTCTGTTGGCAAAAAAACCTCCCTAATTTTTTACCATTTTTTTTTTTCAACATCTCCCCTCCAGCAAGCCTTTGATTTCTGTAGCATAGCTCTTCTTATCCAGTATTAAAGGTGCAGTTCCATGTGACTGATGTCTAAGACTGATGTCTACTTTCTAAGCACCTCTGGTGGGGTGTAACTGCAGCATGCAGTGCTGACATATCAGAAAAGTTACAGAGCTGAAACAAAAGGCAAATTAGCCTAGGCTGAGTACAGAATTAGTGATGGGGTATTGCTCCCATCTGATAAGTCATCTCTGAGCTATGCTGTTCCATGTAGAATAATTAGTGTCTTTGTGTATTACTACATTGCATAGTGAGCCTGTTTTAGCCTGAAAAATCTGGGATTTCTTGCTTTGGTTTGAAATCAGAAAATGAAGACATAAACAAATCATTAATTCACAGCTTAGGACTGTGAAAAAAAAAAAAAATTTTTTGTAAAGATTTCAGTAAATCTAGAGCTTGACATGATATACCTTATTTCTTAAGATGTTGCCCTGCTCCCTACTTCCAGGAGAGTGAAAGGTTCATATTCTCCCAAGAACAATATTTCACATCTAAGGTATCTTTATACCAGAGAGATTTTTTTCCCTCCTTTCATCATTTAGAGGCAGAAAAAAAAATAGATTTTTAAAGACCAAATGTAGACAGAACAGCTGTAGTTTTAACATGTGTTAGCTGAATGAAATCTGACAAACAAACAATACTAATAGAATGATAATAGTTTTGGGCAGCCAGCCAGGAACACGCTGTTGTGAATAGGTCTGGAAAGACTTTTTTTTTTTAATGGATTATGGCAATATAGCCTGTTTTATGAAAGGTGAAATATTTTATGGGGTTGTTGGCTTCTGCTACATTTTTAGGATAATCTGTTATAGACAATAAGCAAGGAAATTGGGTACCAAGACTATGAGTGTAGGAAACTTTTCTTAGTTTGAAATAAACAATAATGATGTGACTGAAGGAGAACAGGGATTTGAAGCTGAATTCTGATATAATCCAGGCCAGTAGCCAAATCCTAAACAACTGAGTGTGACAGACAAAAATACACAGCCTTCTTTTGCAATGCAGTTCCATTTTTGAAAATGCTCAAAAGATTTTGTCTCTTATTCTGTTTGGAAATTGAAACAAAATTTGCAGCAACTTCAGTAGATCTGACATTTAATTTCAACAGTCTGTTCAACATGTAACAATAAGCAGAACATGTGTTAGGTGCAAATTATTTGTGTTTAATATAGATCTCAAAATAGTTTCTGGAGTGTAGAAAAACGAATTAATGATTCTTTTAGACTCTTATAGATCTTTTCAAATGAATGGTCAGAAAAAATATACAATAAAAAAAAAGGATGACAATTGTTTACTTTCCATTAATAGATAAAGAAACAAGTTAAGCCTAATGATAAATGTTTAATTTTGGATGAGATCTGTTGGAGATGATTCTGCCTCATGTTCATCTGACTGGCTTTTGAAACTCTGAACCCTAAAGTCTCTATTAACTTTACTGATTGCACTGTTGACCAGTGAATTGAGGAACATTTTCCATAACTCCATCATATAATTCCTTGGCATGTTCCAGCATGCCTCAGCATCCTCACTAAAAAAAAAAAAAAAA
>WEIU01015886.1:256971-269320 GCA_013389925.1 Aegithalos caudatus
AAAAAATTAAAATTCTAATATTTAATATCTTTCAATTTAAAGAGATTCTCCCTTGTCCCATTATTCCATATCCTTATAAAAAAATCTATCTCCTCTTTTATTCCTTTTTAGGTACTTTAAAATGCTACAAGGTCTTTCCAGAGATTTTCCTACTCCAGGCTAAGCAGCCCCAATTCTCTTACCCTTGTCTTCTTGGGAGAGGTTCTCCAGCTCCCTGATCATGCTTATGGTCTTCCTCTGGACTCACTCCAGCAGGGCCACATCCTTCTTCCATTACTGTTCCTCATCCTAAATTTTCTGGGATTAAAAAAGTTTAACATCAGAAGACCAACCTTTGTAGTCTGGTCTGACTTCTTGCATTCAGACATCTACGAGGTCTCACTAAAATATTGTTGTGGGTAGTTTGGGCTTCCCAAGAAGGAAACAGGGATGAATGCTCCTTTTCCATTAATCTATAGGCACACATCTTTCAGCTGAAGTACTTCTCATATGGGTTTTTTCTAAACCAGTTTCTGTCCTCAAAAATATTGATTCGTTCAGTAGCCAGAATTTCTTCCTAAAATGTCTCCAGAGAAAAATGCAGCTGAATATCAGTCTTATTGTGATTGGATTATTTCACTGGAATGCCATCAGCACTGAGGCAGGTGCCTTCCAACCTAGAGATCAGCTGGAAGTGCTTTTATTCTAAACTCCTAGGTGCCAAAAGACAGTCAGTGAAAGCAATTTCAGACACAGAATTAATGAAGGTAACAGCAGATGATACTGGACAGCACTGTTTGGCAAAACATCTGATTTAAAAAGGAAGAGTAGCTTTAATCATATGGGTGATGTGTTATGGCTGATGAAAAGGATCATCCATGAGATTGATTCTTGTCCAGTGAGTTTTATATAATGTGTATCTTCATGTTCCCATTTGAATGAGGCATCCTGCCCATGTACTAGCCAGTGACACATCATAGATATTCTCCCAGGCTTTTATTTTTCTCTTGTAGTTGTCATACTGAAAGCCCTTACAGGGTTATCAGAACATTTTTTTTAAATTATGAGTTCTATTTGTTATAACAATGAAGTTTGTGTAGTCCCATAAAATCTTCTGAATGATGGAATCTCCAGAGCTTTCATTCAAGTAATTATTTAAGACTATTATATGACATGTAAAATGTAACTATTTACCACTTCTGGAAAAGCATAATTTCTTGTTAATATTTTCTTCTTTAGCCAACTTATGTCTTATTTATGTCACCTTATCACCTGTGCTGTCTGGGAATCAGGATTAGGGCATAGCTAGGAGGGAAGACTGCCACAATGATTTCTAGGTCCAGCTCAGAACCTACTTCTTTGTTGTCTGTATCTAGACACTCATTGCCAGCAGCTGTACAGGTAAATCATCAAGAAACACTATCTTTATTTCTTGATCTTTGTTACTGTGTTTTGCTTTCACCTGCTTTGAAGATCTATGCAAGCAACTGTCAATGAAACTGCCACACTTACCTTCTTATGTTGACATATTTCCTGAAATATATAGATACTCGTAACCATTTTTGCAGTGTTACTTACACATGCCTTTCCTCCTTTTCCATCAAAGCTGATTAGATGAAGCATTTTGTGCATTGAGCTGGGAAAAGACATTCTAATACATTCATTTTCATATTATACAGGCTATCATGTATTTAAGGTTCTCTTCAATATTCTTCTAGAATAAATACTTCTTTTTTTTTTTTTTAATTTCAGGTATTGTTATGATATTAAAATTTATTTGTAACTTCACTAGTGGCAAGATCAAGATCAGTGGTAGTTTGACTGCACATCTGGATAAGTTGGCTTGTGTAGTAAGGTTACTGTGAATTAACACTTAACCTAAATATTTTTAATTAACATTCCATTAAAATGCATGCTATGCCTTCAATCTGTTCTGCTTCAATCTGTTCTCTGTCTCTGGTTTAACAGTGTATTGTTTCACTTGCCATGTGACATCATTTAATGCTCAAGAGTTGCAGCAGGAAAATCTTTTTACTCTTCATTATTCATTAGTTTCCATCCTGGTCCTTCTGGCTCCTGGGACCATCAAGTCATCGCATGCTTGCACTTGAGTATCATTATTGTTGGCACAGGCTAGTTAAAGCATTAGAGCTGGCAAGGCGCACAAAGGAGTGGTGTGTGGTATCACAAATACACTGCTGCAAATCATCATCTTCCTGAGTTTTGTCCTTGTTATTTTAATACGACAAGATTCTGTGTGTGCAACCCTGTACCATTGTAAGAGTATTTTCTGTGGAGCTTTCTGATATCCTGCCCTTTTTTTGGAAAGAATTATTTGCATTTTCCCTTTTTTTGCAGAAAATATTGCTTCCTATCTAAGCATACATGACATTCAATCTCTAGTTATGATGATAAATGTTAGCAGCAATCAGTTGAATCAGCAGTTTATATCCTGTTTAGCAATGCTGATTTATCAGCATAATTTAGCTTTCTAGAAAATGTGCAGGAAATAAAGGTGATATCTGCCATATATAAACCCCTCTCCATCAGGACTAGTTTTGCATCAACAGGGGCACATTTAAATTTCAAGCAGTCATTAATAAATTACTTGTACAAACCTAGTGCAGAAAGGGAGGAAAACTAAGCTCATCTCTGTGGTGCTCAATAAGCTGATTTCCCCATTTGCAAACATGAATCACTTCTCTTAGCAGATGACATTTTATTCAAGGGAGGTTACCCTGTTGCCTGAAAGTATTTTTATTTCCTTTTCTTTTTCCCCTACATTGTATAATACACATGAACACAGTGTGTAGCAATTAAACTCCAAATAGCCATTTCCTTTCCCTTCCCCCCTCTTCAGCAGGAGAGGGGGACAAAGGCAGTGACTATGGGTTGAGATAACGATTTACTGAAAGCAAACAGCAATGGACTAAGAAATGCCCAGTAGCAGCAGCAGTATCAATAACAAAAGTATACAAGAAGAGGTGCTTTACACAGAGAAAGGCATTCACCACCTCGACATAGCTCTGCGTGGCTGCCAGGACAAAGACAAGATGGCAGCCACTCCCACATCCAGCACCATGTGTTTTCCCCAAACAAACACAGGACACAGGTTCTCCCCACAGTGTTCTCCTTGTCCCTGAGCTGGGAACAGAAAAACAATGGACCCCCAAGGCTAGATTGTCCATGCTGCGCCGCACTGCTGCTTCGGAGGCTGGACTCGATTTCGCACAGCTGCGGCTGGCTCTGGTATCGCCGCTTTTGACTGCTCCACCCAGTTCTGCTTGGCTCCTTGTAGTTTGGGTCAGACTCAGTTGAGGTCTACACATTTGGATCTACAATAACTTCTCAAAGAGTTTCTGTTACTGGGTTACTTAAGCTGATACAGTCCATTTAAATCAATGTGACTCCTTCATAGACCTGTTGCCTTAAATGAGGACAACTGTTTACCCAGGGATAATTCTGCTCTTTTATTTTTCCCAGACTTCTGTACCCTACTACAGTGACAAAAATTAAGCATAAATACTTCCTAGAGGTAGTAAAACAACGGAACAGAAGAAAATTACTTGCCATTTCTGGTGGCTTCCTTTCTCTCTGCAGTACATGGGACAGCAATGTGTCTTCATTTAGCCTTCCAGCTTCCAACTTCTGGATTCATATATGGGATATATACATGGGATATACAGTGTTATTTCCTTTTATAATTTTCTTTTAGGTTTCTAAAACTATTCCTCCTTTTCTTACATAACTCTTAGTCTTTCCCATTGATTTCATTAGTGTTGCATCCCATTTTTGTAAATGAATAGTAGAGCTTATCATCTTATCATTCCTGCTTCTGTACTGAATGCACTGCTAACTCCTTACACAGAAGTACTTGAAAGCACTTCAGACAGATGTTTCTCTTTTAATCTACCACACCTCCTTTAAACTTAATATAGGGTTATGAAGTTACCTTTTACTCCCCCTCTGCAGAACTGTTTATTTCAACATTTTTGACTTCCTTTTTCTTTCATCTTGCTGTCTAGTGCTGATGACAAACTTTCCATGGAAATGTGTGAATTTTCAACTAAATTAATGTTTTCAAAAATTATCATTTTTCTTGGGAAAATTTAATTCATCAACATATATACCTGACCCCAAAACTTCCCTAATAAAATTCTTCTGCATATTTTTCAGTTTTTCAGCAGCTCACTGAAGTCTATCCAATACCCTGGTCTATTTGGTTTTCATTTTGTACTATAGTTAATATTTTATAGTTCTTACTTGAATCGTAAATTGTTGAAGTGCGCAGCTCTGTCTCTGGGGTCAGCCCTGCCTGGCTGACCACCAGCAGCCCTGGCTGTGCTCCAACAGCACCTTTGTGTGGGTTCTTGGTTCTGCAGCACCGTTACCTTTGCTGTCACGGCCGTGGTCAGAAAGAGGTGACTCTCTCGAGGCTTTGGGAGCAGGTGTTATTCAGGGAGCACAGGGGAAACCCCTGGTCCCAGGCTCAGAGCTTCCGAAGAGAGAGACCCCGAACCTGAGTCGTAGGGGGCTTTTACCAGTACAATCCCAGGGGCTGGGAACAAGTTGTAAACCAATAAAACAAAGCAAGGTGACAAATGCCAACTGAATTACCTAAACAAGAACAAATCAAGCTAAATTGGGGTGGGGTGCTCTGGGTGTCCACCAACCACTGGCCGAACCTCTAGACCGTGAGGATGATTGATGGACAGAGGGGGAAAGATACATTACAAAGGATGGGTAGGGAATGATCTTAGGGAGGGACCAATAGAAAACAGTGTCTGGGCAAAGGCCTGGGTTGTCTTGGAAACTCTTATCAACTTCTGATAAGGATGGGGGGCCCTTCTACAAAATATCTAACCAACTAAGCTAAAATTACAGTTTACAATAAACGCTATTATAACACTTATAAAATAAATCCAAACAATGCTACAGTAAATATTATCTTATTTTCTATTTCAGAGTTTTATACTATTTCATTTCAGAAATTCCCATCTGAGTCATAGCTTATGTTTCCCTACGTACACTCATTTTAAGTTCAGATCCAGTTGCTCATAAATTGGAAGCAGATATTCTAAAGAAGGATTTCTAAGAGATAATCTAGGAAGTGGCTACAGGTTTTTCTGACAGTATTCAAACACACACACACATATATATGATATGTATGTGAACTTCTTTTTCTCTAGATCTACTTACACATATGCACAAAGTCTGTTTATGTACGCACACACACAAACACCATGCACACAGTTATACTTCGTGGTAGCTATCCACTGTGTCTTCTGCTTTATAACAACTTGAAAAAAAACTTTTTTTTTTTCCTTTCATTCATCCTTTCTTGAAGTTTGGCTTTTGGCCATCACCTTTTAGCAGTTCTGTAAAATAATTTTCTGTGAAAGAATGACATCATACATCCCACAGGTATTTATTTCTGAGTTATAATCCTGCAAAAAACTGTTTATCCCTCTCTCCTCCTGAACATGGCAAGGCAAGTAAAAACACCTATAAAAATTTCAGGGCAGTGCATGAATATGTATGCATTGAAAACTCAATAATGTGAAAAATAGAACTTTTATATTTGCAAAGAATTCTATGAACAATATGATTGCCATTCATCCAGATTTTTGCTAAATAACTGAAAGTTATCAAAATAAATTCTTGTAACAAAAAGCAGGATGGCCTTCAATCCTTTAGAATTAAGTTAAACTATGAAAAGCCTTTCAATATACAAGTTTCAAATAAGCCACAAATAAATAAATTTAGCCCTAAAATACAGGGGAATAATGCTCAGTTAAAAAGGGCTGTACTATCTCAGTGCACATGTGGGTGGACTGTGTTGTGATCTTTCTTGTTTTACCACATTAAATAAAGGCTTTTTTATGAGTATTTTCCTTATATTTCCATATAGCTGTGCTATCTCACAGCTATTTTTGCAAAATGTCAGTTCATTTCTTAATGTGATCTTTTTATTACCACCTTTTAGAACAACATAATGAGGGTTTTTTTTCATTTTTCATCCTTGTCCCTCTCAAGGCAGAATACTCAGTGCTGGTAATTTTTGGATTAAGTTCATTGTATGTCCCAAACTCTTATAGAGATGTTTTTATGGAAAGTTAAATATTTTTAATGACTTAACTTTTTCAGGCTATTTCTCCATCTCTTACAAGGGTCTTATTAATTGTCACAGTGATTCAGAATGAGACTAACCATGATATATGTGATGCTTGAAATAAAGACCTGTGAATATATCCTACAATCTGAGAATTATTTAAGCAATAAATTTTCCAATTTTTTAATTTTAATAAAATCTTTATTTAAAAAGAAAATTAAGAGNGTTTTATACTTAAACTTGGATTCGTCTCACCTCACATGGCTGAGAAATCTATTATTATAAGCCTTCATCTTTCTGTAAGCAGTGAAGAGAGATAATGTTTTGCTTTATTGTTTCCAAGGAAATTTTATCAATTAGGATACTAATTTAAGCCCTTTAAGTTACTGAAAAATCACAAAGGATGATTTTGAATTGTCTTGCTTTTATCACAGATCTTCACCCTAAAGCCAGCTCACACATAGAGATGCTTCTCATTATTATGGACCTTTGTACTACTGATCAGAAAAAATTCACTGTTCAATGTATGAACCTGAGCTGGGTGAACCTTGCTGATGTTTCTTGCCACTACTGTTACTTCAGTGTTGCTCTTTGCTTCTTTTTTTTAAAAATCAATCAAATTATGTTTGATCCAAACCCATACTAACTTGAAAAGCAAGTTCTTTGCAGTCAGCAGGCTGCAAGCAGCTGGGCTGCTGAGAGGTATTCCTCTTCATGTTGGATTTCTAATGTCAAATTTTCTCTCTTTTTCAGTCAGCGGTACAGGTCTTTATTTCCATCTTCATCATGCAGTGAGAGCATGATATTCAGCACTACGAGGCTAAAAGCTGACTAGGTCTACCTGGCAGATGTTCATTCTTCATTCCTTGTGGGAATGGTTTTGGAAAATCAAGATGATAATGTGTCATCGCACCTCATATTGCACTTTTTTCATCAAGTCCAGTAAATGATCAGTTGCTATATTAAAAATGTTTTACCTCAGAATTACATGACAATTACATTAAGAGAAGGAATCTTCTATCCTGAATGTCATATTGTAAATTGTCCAGATTACGCACACTTTTAGTTGTTTAGATTTCTTTTAATTAGGAGAATAACCACATTCAGTCCATTATAGCAATACAATATATTCTTTGTGAGTTTAAAATCAGAAAGAGAATAAATTCTGTCTCTGACATGCTAAACTTAGATTTTTATAAACTTGAAGAAAAGACTTGAACTGTTTTTTTGGATTAAACATGTCTATTCTAAATTTCAGAAAAGGTTATCTAACCCAAATATACTGAATGCTGGATTAAAAAGTGTAAACTTAAAGCTATGGTTGATTTACAGTTTTGAATTCACCTACATTTTCTGACTCGCTATTTATTTTGAAAGACTAAATCTCTGTATCAGGGAGCTTATTTTGTGTCAGTCAAACCAATCTGCATTAAAACAGTATTTTAAGAAACCCCTCAACCAAAACTCCTGGCCAAAAAATGCTTGAGAAGCACATTCCTAGAAGCCTAAAAGGAATTGGAGGGCATGACCAGAATTATCTTTGTGGTAGGAGTGTTTTCAAAAAGTGAATGTGCAGGCATTCTCTTCAAAACACTGTCAGAAAAATATTCACAAAAATATGCCACCTTGAACTTGGGCAGAAGAATTCAATGAAGTTTTCTGTTTGATTTTGTGTGTTTTAAAAGGCTTTCTCTTTTCTTCTGTAATAAGCATTCTCCAACCATGAACAAATTCCAGTGTTTTAGCCATTGAATCCACTTTTATAACACAAACCACAGGGGGCCTGCTTCAGTGCAGAAGCTGAGACCCAAGTACACTCCTCCGTTTCAGCCTTGGCTAACATAATGATTTTCTGTTTTTCTGTTACCTGAAGCTTTTTTGTTACATGAAGATAGGAAGAAGTACTACCAGAGATTTACCAGCAATTTAAGTCATATAAGACTTTGAGAAAATAATATTCTCTTGTAGGTGTTCTCAACTTTTATGAAAAGAAATTGGTGGGGAATTCATCATAGAGATTTACTCCCTCAGGCCTTATTGCTTTGTGCAATGTGTAAGATGAATTTAATCAGAGGATTTTAGATCACTGACTTTTAAGTTTTCCTAGTTTAATTTTGCAGCAGGTGGTTTATAGAGCTAAAATATTTTAAAAATCTCTTTAAAAGTAAATGGTGCTGGTAGGACATTGAAGCTGTATGAAGATGAAACTTCTCTACATGACAGTAATGCACAGGTTGTGACTTGTTGCACTGAGAAAAGCAAAGTTTTTTTACTTACTGCTAGATGACTTATGGTGACTTTAATTTTTTTGTTCTTTGATTTTTTTTTTACAGCTTTCATTTGCAGCAACAACTCCAGAGTTGGCTGATAAGAAAAAATATCCTTATTTCTTCCGGACAGTGCCATCTGATAATGCAGTGAATCCAGCAATTTTGAAGTTACTCAAACATTATCATTGGAAGAGAGTAGGAACTTTAACCCAGGATGTACAAAGGTTCTCTGAGGTAAGATTTGCATAATTCCTAGTACACACAGAGAGATACCAATATGAGACTTCTAAGGAGTTAGTTCATTTATTAATAGCAATTCAGGAAATGATCCCGCTGTTTCAGTCCTGTTTGGCTTTCTCATAGTAGGTCACATTTGCTGTACTGAATAAGCTTGATTCCCTTCTGGGGTTTATTTGAGTGCCTGTAATGAAAGCTACCCATGCTATCACGTGTCTGTTTTTTACACACAAGATCATTTGCACCCCAGTGCAAAAGGTTCCTTTATACTCTTTGATTTGCAAAAACCCATGTTTTTGAGGGAGGCTTGTATTCTGACTCTGGTTCACTTAAAAGGGAGAATAAATCCAGTTTCATCACGTTCCTTTTGTGCTCTGATTTATTACAAGCATCAATCTGAACACTGAGGAACAAAATCTGGTAAGTCTATGGCTGAAAATATTGGAAGAGCTTACTGAGACAAAAATTTCTGAAGCCCCCAGAACTAAGATCACATACTATGCACCCTACAGATCTTTCAAGTTTCACCCTGAGCAACACTTTCATAGAAATTTCAATGAAGTATGGACTAAGTGCCACTAAGCATGGTTTTAACAACTGAGTAAAAGAAAAGATCTTATATGTAATGAATCAGAGAAGACAAGGAAAAGAGTTGGCCCCTTAATTATCAGCGAGGTAAAACTAACAGAGGCATGCCCGTGTGTTTGGTTGTTGGGAGTTTTTTCCTTCCTCAGCATTGATTTTAAAAAAGGCTGTCTGTGCTCTGAAGACGAGCGTAATTAAAACTGGGGAAGAGGGATAAGAACAGGTTAGAATCATCTTAGATGAGTCAGATATTTTCAAATTGTCTGGCACAATTAATTCACTGTGGAATACTTAAGAAATCTTAGACTCTTCCCTTATGAGCTTTGAGAATTAAAGGATAAAAAGTAAATGAGTTGTAGGGGGAGGGAAGAAATCTTTGTGCCTGTCTTTCCAGAAAACACACAAAGGCCCTGGGAATTATAGGCCAGTTAGGTTAAATTTGATTCCTGGAAACACACTTGAGCAAATAATCTGTTTGGAATCATGCAGGAGAAAAAAAACATGCTTAACAATGGTGAAAATGGATTTTTCAAGAATAAATCATATAAAGCAATATGATTTCCCTCTATGACAAGGTAACAGGTCTCAAAGAGGTGTGATAGGTGATGTGTGATATTTCATGACTTATAAAATGTTAAAAGTGCTCCTAAAGAAAAGTAGGGAAACAATCTTGGTGAAGATACTGTAAAAGCAGTCTAGTCTCTAAACCAATATTCCTGCAACAAAAGTTAATTGACATCAGGTCAGTTGAATATTTGTTTTTAAAACAAAGGCTGAAAAAAATAGTCACCAAAAAGTATGGTATGCTTTACCCTTCTTTGTCTTGGAAATAATTTCAGTGAGTAGCTATCACTGGTATACTGTCAAACAAGAAGGATGAGATTCTGTCAAGTGGTATTCTCTAGAAAGAGATAAGGTTTTCTCTAGATAGTGTGATAGAGAAAATGTTTATTAAATTGCAGTTGATACCTACTTGGAAAAAGCTGCAAGTACTTTGCTGATGGCAGGATTGAGTTTCAGAATGTTATTATTACTGGCTTAACTCCAGCCAGCAGCCAAGTACCACACAACCATTTGGTCATTTCCCTGCAAGCAGGTCTGGGGACAGAATCTGAAGGACAAAAGCCAGAAAACTTGGGGGTTGAGATAAAGACAGACTCATAGGGAAAGCAAAAGCCATGTGCACAGGCAAAGCAAAACAAGGAATTTGTTCATTGCTTCCCATGGGCAGGCGAGTGTACAGCCATGTCCAGGAGAGCAGGGCTCCATCACACATAGCAGTTACTTAGGAAGATAAACACCATCACTCTAAATGTCCTCCCCTTCCTCCTTTTCCCCCCACTTTATATACTGAGTATGATGTCATATGGTCTGGAATATCCTTCTGGGCAGTTTGGATCACCTGTCCCATCTGTGTCTCCTCCCAGCCCACCATACAACTCCAGCTCCTTGCCAGCGATGCAGTATGAAAAGCAGAAAGGTCTTGACTCTGTGCAAGCCCTACTCAGGAATAACAAAAACATCTCTGTATTATCAACCCTGTGTTCAGCGCAAATCCAAAACACAGCCCCATACTGGACACTGTGAAGAAAACTAACTCTACCCCAGCCAAAACTAGCACATTTATAAAGGTTTTACTAAAACCAATATTTAAGTGAAGTGCAAGATGGCTTATGTAGGCAGCAGATCTCCAGAGAAATATGTGGCAAGCACTAGAATGAGCCACAAATTGTGTAACAGGCAAAAAGACTCCTTGATTTACAGTAAAAAGTAGAAAGGAAGCAAAGATCTCTTGTTGCACCACCCTGAAGTATTGCAATATTGACACTTAAGACTTAGTAAACTGGAACTCTACTTGGTGTTCATTAGGTGGAAGTTGGAATATCAGGTCCAATACCATCTTCAAGAGGGAAGTAGATCAGAGAAGTCTGTAAAAAACATTTGGTCATCTGGAAACATATTAATGAGGAAGATTAGAAGTGAAAAAGTCAAATAGAAAGGTTAGATTGCTGAACTTTTGTTGTGTAAGGTTTTTTGGGATAAAACTAAACAAACACAACACAGGGATTCTTGGTCTTCCTTTGGGATAGCTGGAGGAACTTCTTGTCTGTCAGGGTCACTTAAGTTCTAAAACAGCATCTTTCAAGGGTTTACTAGAGTGCTGCACTTGAGTTCAAAGTCTCTCCATTTCTCTTGAAAGATAAGCAACAACCTTCTGTGTCTGCAAACTCAATTTACTGTGATTCATTATAGCTTTCAAGTAGTGCAAGATTCAGTTAAAACTTCCTTGTATTGCAGTGATTTTTATACAGCATGTTGAGTCCTGTGTCTTTGAAATGATTAGAGCTCAATTCTTCCCTTTTCAGCTCCGTGTAGAGTTTCTCCTTTCCCCATGCAGACAGTGAAAGCACAGGAAAAACTGCAGGAACTCATTGAATTGCTGTCTGGGAGCAGTGAGGAATGGGAGTCATCACCAGTAGAGCAGGAGAGCATGCAACGGCTGGGCAGAACCCAGTCCCGCTGCAAGAGAGGAGGGCAGACCCAGGGACCGAACCAGGATCAGCCAAATGTGCAGATCATCAGGCAAGTAAGTCATGACAATGAAGCAGGTCCAAGGCCAAGATGGGAGATCAATCTGCAGGTCAGGGCTGGTCTGCTGGACAGGTCTAGTGGCTGCTGGACAGGTCTATGGCAGAGTCTGAAGACACGGGACTAAAGCTGAGTAGAGCTCCAAAAGGAAGGACCATCAAGGCCTGTTAGTGACCTTCAGTTGCTGGCATAAGCCTATGCATCAACTAAAACTATAATTTTCCCTCTAAAGGAACATCAGGAAAAACAATTCTTCTGACTTTTTTTTTGAAACTGACAAAGTAATCGAATAAAATCTAAAACTTCTCTTTCCGTTGTAAAATGCCAGTGAGCTTGGGATGTGAATGGTCTTATCTATAATGAAAATGCATTACAAGCCATTAGATCAGAAGTAACTGAATGTCTTCTCTTAATCTCATTCAAAATAAAATATGCAGAAACAAATCAATGGGATCTTCAGAGAAGCCTGTGTAGTAACTCAGGTGGTTTTACTCTTAGCAGCAAGACAGACCAGTTCTCTAATTTTTCCATCTCCCATAAAGACTGCATCAGTGTGACAGATTTTATTTTTTTTTTT